>VSMD01092584.1:0-65544 GCA_008750895.1 Mirza zaza | reverse complement strand
TAGAAAAAATTAGCTGGGCATGGTGGCGCATGCCTGTAGTCCCAGCTACTTGGGAGGCTGAGGCAGCAGGATTGCTTGAGCCCAGGAGTTTGAGGTTGCTGTGAGCTAGGCTGATGACACAGCACTCACTCTAGCCTGGGCAACAAAGCGAGACTCTGTCTCAAAAAAAAAAAAAAAAAAAAAAAGTAGGTTTAAGATCTCAAAGAAATGAAGAATAACAACCATAAAAGAAGAATAAAAACTTTTGAAATAAAAACAGGCAGGACTGAAACAAGTACAGGAAGATAGGAAAAAGAACCAATTCAAAATCCTAGAAGTAGAAAAAAACCTGAAAATAAAATATATTGGAATAAAAACTCAGTAAATAATATAAACTCTAGATTGAACACTATCAAAAAGAGAATTGTAGAGTGGAAGAATATATTAAGAAATCCACCCAAAATGCAATGCAGAGAAATAATGGGTTGAAAATATAAGAATAAGTTTAAGAGATATAGAAAATAGATTGAGAAAATCCAACATTTTTCAAAAGTTTTTGGTTGTTATTTTATGTATATATTATCTTCCTTAGTGTATAAAGTTCTCAGGGTAACAGATAACCTTACACAGGCCCACAGGCTGCATCCATGGAATTCATGACCCCATCATTGATCTTAATAAATAATTACTCACAAGTAGATAAACATTGTGGTGGACATACTGTAATAGGAGTTCCAAAAGTTGAGAATACAGGGAATGTCAGAGAAGAAATATTTAGAGTTATAGGCTATGAATTTTCTAGAACTGAGGAAAAATGGGTCCTCAGCCTGAAAGTTCAGAGTGCTGAGATTGAGAATACTACTGTATATTCTTTATCTTGATATATTACTTTCGTGTGAAACTTCAGTAAGTTTTTCTAGTGAACTCGATAAGGAATGAGACCTATTAGCTTTAAATTCGGATGTTCTATCCAAGGCTCTTTTTTGAAGAATGGCCATATTTTCAATCTTCCAGTGATCAAGCAGATAAACTGTCTGTAATAGGAGATTTCACAACTTAGGCTGTAGTTCCCCAAAAGCATTTTTGAGTTCCCTCAAAGCTCTTAAGTGGGTGCTTGTAACAGTTACCATATTAATTTGCTTTAGAACATACCAAACACCAAACTCTATAGATAGGATGCTGTACTACCAGCTGTGCATTTGGAAGTGGAGATGATGATGAACAAGTCAGGAACTCAGGAAAAAGATCACTCTCTGCTGACCGGTGCGATTAGCTAAATTTCATGAAGAGGATGATACGTGGGTGAGGCCTTGGAGAGCATGTAGGACCTAGAGAACCGAAAAGGAGAAGGAAGGACATTTCAGAGGTGGGATGATGCAAGCAAGGGCATGAGGGGAAGAACTGACATGAGGATGTCATGGAAAAAGACATTCCTTTAACTGAAACAGAGAGTTCAGTGGAGGAAAATAACAGAAAATAATGGAGAAGTGAATAGGCTATTGAGACTCTTAAATGCGCAGCTGAAGAAAATGGACCCGTAGGCAAAATTTTGAGTAGAGGAGCAACTTGTGAAAAGTTGATTTTTAGAATGACTATTCTGGTACTCTGGTATGGGGTGAATCGGTGAACAGGAGAGGGGTTGAGGACAGTGGATTCTAGGTATAGGGCCCAGTGTGAAGGCTATTGCTCTCATCCAGACTAAGGACAAAAGGGCCTTGGGTAGGGATGAAAGGAATAGAAAATAATGATCTGAGAGATGTTAACAGAAAGAATCTACAATTCTGGGTGATCAGATATGGAGTGACATTGCTCCTCTCAGACACAAAGTCCCCTATTCCCAGCCCAGCAGCCTAAGGTAGAAAAACCTGGTTCAGTTACAACTTAAAAGAGGCGAGGGAAGGGATAAAGCGATCTTCTAGAATCTTAGGGGGAAGTTTAAGGGGTGTGTGTGTTAAGATAGGCCTCATCCTAGTCCTGCCTCCTTGAAGTTTTTCTTCCCTGTTGGTATCAACCTTCTCCTACCCTGTGAATAAGAGGAGATGTGGAGAAATACGCAGGTTTCCAGCATTCTTCCTGCCAGAGTTCCTTCAGGCAAATACTGCTCTGAAATTGGCCTTTATACTCCTTTGGTATTAAAATACTTTTTTTTTTTGAGACAGAGTTTCACTTTGTTGCCAGGCTAGAGTGAGTGCCCTGGCATCAACCTAGCTCACAGCAACCTCAAACTCCTGGGCTCAAGCAATCCTGCTGCCTCAACCTCCCGAGTAGATGGGACTACAGGCATGCGCCACTATGCCCTGCTAATTTTTTTTCTATATATATATTAGTTGTCCAATTAATTTCTTTCTATTTATAGTAGAGATGGGGTCTCGCTCTTGCTCAGGCTCGTTTCAAACTCCCGACCTTGAGCAATCCGCCCGCCTCGGCCTCCCAGAGTGCTAGGATTACAGGCGTAAGCCACCTCGCCCGGCCTGAAATATTTTTTTATTTAAAAGTTTACATTCAAGAATAGTAATTTTAAAAATATTCTTATTTAATAAAAAATTTTGTTTGGCAAAATTACAAAATCAAGAAATACTGAATATTGATGACAAGAGGGAACAGGAGCTCTGTGCACTGCTAGTGGGAGTATAAACAAGTACAGCCCTTTTTGAGAGTAATCTCACAGTATTCATTGTCTTGCTTTATTTGTGCCACAAATACCTACTTTGCATGTGCTATGCGCTCTCACTGTTCTAGGTTATACAGCAGTGAACAAGAAAAAATTCCTGCCTTCATGGAGCTTACATTCTAATGAGGGAAATCCTACCACAAACAAATGAATGCAATGTCAGGTAGTGACAAGTGCTACGAAGAGAAATAAAGCAAAATACAGAGTGAGAGAATCATAGTGAGCGGACATTACTTGAGATAGTATGGTTAGTGACCATCTCTCTGAGGAGCTAATATCTGAGTGACGTGAGGAAGTGAAACTTGTGAAGATTTAAGAAGATAATAAGAATCTTTCAGGCAGAGAGAACAGCAAGTGAGGGCCTGGAGCAAGACTGAGTATGGAATGATCTAGCAACCATTATAAACACAGTGTAGCTAGATCAGAGTGAGGGAGGGAGAAAGTCATAGGGAATGAGGTCAAGGGTCAGGCAAAGGCCCAATCTGTAGAGCCCTGTACACCATGGGAAGGTGTTTGGAATTTATTCTGAGTGTACTTTTGGGACATTTTGAGGGGAAGTTACACAATACGATTAACATTTTTAAAGTATCTCTCTAGCCACTGGATGAAGAAATAACTGTATGAAAAGATATATTTAGAAGGTAGAGTTGTCAGGACTGGCCAATAAACTAGGTGTGAGTTTTGGAATGAGCGTATATGTAACTCAGGACCATAACCCTGCAGTCCCACTGTCAGGTACACATCCCACATTAGCACTGGCTTAAGCAAAGCTTCCTGCACACCAGGCCCCCTTCAAAGCCCTTTACACATATGAGTTCATTCAGCCCTGGCAATATGTGCCAAGAAGTTCATTGCGGAATTGTTTGTGGCAGCCGAGGTTGGGCAGCAACCAGGGTGTTTGGGAAATGGACGAGTGCAGCGTGGTGGCGGCAAGCAGTGGAGTACTGGGGCAGTCCAAAGCAAGAAACAAGATGCATGTAGAGCAACGTGAATGAATCTTAAACACATGGGATTTATTTTAAAAAGAAAACGAGAAAATAATATCTAGAACAATGCTATTTATGGAAATTAATCACACTAAATATTTCTCAAGTATAAATACACACACGTATATAGAAACACAGAGAAAATATTGTACAGTGGGTGGTTATGTGGAGGAGAGAAGAGCGGTAGGGTGAATGAAGGTCAAAAAGAATTAGGAAACTAGAGTTGGGCCCTGGCACGGTGGCTCACGCCTATAATCCTAGCACTCTGGGAGGCCGAGGTGGGTGGATCGCTCAAGGTCAGGAGTTCGAGACCAGCCTGAGCGAGATCCCATCTCTACCAAAACTAGAAAGAAATTAATTGACCAACTAAAAATAAATAAATAAATATATACACACACAAAAAAATTAGCTGGGCATGGTGGCACATGCCTGTAGTCCCAGCTACTCGGGAGGCTGAGGCAGTAGGATCATTTGAGCCCAGGAGATTGAGGTTGCTGTGAGCTAGGCTGATGCCACAGCACTCACTCTAGCCTGGGCAACAAAAGTGAGACTCTGTCTCAAAAATAAAAACTAGATCTGGGACTTGCAAAGACGAATGATGGAATGATGACAGTGTGCCATGAGCAACACTTTGAAACCCTGACAACCAGAGGGTGACCAGAGAACAGATTTTGGAGTGAGATAGATTTCTATTCAAATCCCAGTTCTATCACCTCAGTTTCCACATATGTAAAAACAGGATAATAATAATCTTTCCTCAGAGGGCCTTGTGAGGATTAAACAAAGTAATATCTGTGATGCAGCGGCATGGTGACGGCCACACTAAGGCACTCACTAAAAGTGAGCTGATGTCATTACTGTCAGCAACAGCAGTGTTATTTCATCATCATCTTCATCACTGATGATTTTTTTTTTTTTACCAAATGATGGCATATCTTTTCCAGAAGTTATGTTGTAATAGGTGTCAAAAAATTGCTTAAGTAACAAATGATAATCGCTAAATTTCTCTGCATAGTAAAAGAGTGAAGAACTAGAAATTCTGAGGGGAAAAATTCTGGATGGAGAAAAAAGATCCAATTTGGGGATAATTCAGAGAAGAGTTCAAAATAAAGAAATGTCGTGCGGGAGATTTTTCAAGTCGAATTCCGACTGTATGTTATGAACGTTACCAATGATTCCAGAGATTTCCAGGGAAGACAATACCACTCGTGACTTTTGGGTGTAGTCAGGTTTTTTTCTGGAATCCAGTAAAGGGCTGAGATCTGTGTTCTGGGTGTTGAGAAGCCAAATAGAGTCTTGTGTAGACCAAGAGGAGAGCTGACAAAGGCACTGTGTTCTTATCATAGAGATGGAGGCCTGCAGAAGAAGTCAGCTGTCTGGAGCAGGCTGTCGATGATGTGGGAAGCCCCATACTGGCCCTGAGATGAGGAGTCAGGCTGGGTGTGAGGTAGCACAGGCATGTTGCCCAGCCCGGGGACTGCTAAAGCCAGCAGCTGATCATCTCTCCTCTCAGCACCTAGTTTTTCTCTTCCTCCCCCACTCTGCCGGGCACCTTATCAAATACCTCCCTAGTTGTAGGCCTATATGATTCTCTCTCTCTCTAATCAAAACCTGCTCTCAGAACAGGATCTGAAGTGGTGAGCACAATTTAAATGACCATTCACATTTCCCTAAGAGGCATTTGCACTTTTAAGAGGGACTAGCCAGCACATTAAGCTAAAATATGGGAGAATTCTCAGAGTGGAACTTTGGGCACCACCAAGAGGAGACGATATTATCTTAATGAGAGTTGACAGTGTCTGACAATTGATCTTCTTCCTGCCAGAGTTCCAAGGGAAGGAGGTGCCCTGGTTCTAAGCAGCCACAGGTGAGGAGAGGATAGAGTCCAAGGAGACATACTATCAGGTTGGAAACTTCATTAAGTATTTACATGAAAATTCAGCTTCCCCATTGCTCAGGTGTGGTCACATGGCTCAGAGAGCACAAGAAGTAGAGCTGGAGGTCGGACCCGAGAAGTTTCTGAGGGGCTGTTGCAGTGACTTCTGTGCTGCAGGTCAGGACTTCTGTGTCGCAGGTCAGGAGTTCTGGGACTGACGTGTGGTCGAGGAGGGGTTGCAGGGACAGGTAGAAGGAAGGAATAAAGGGACAAGGGAGTGGAGGAGCCACAGGCTGAGATCATCAGGGTGGGTAGGAAAGAAGAGTTTTCAAATTTCTGAGAATTTAGGGTTTCAGGAAGGGAGGGAAAAGGGGAAACACATTCCCCTTGGCTGGGGAACTGGACCCCAGGGCCAAAGTGGTTGGGTGAGTCATGCCTTTCTGCCTCCTTGTTGTGGGAAGATGAGAGTTCTGGGTACAGGGTGCCCAACACTGACCTCACTAGGCCTCACGCCAATGTCTGTCATGGGGAGTGAGCAGAAAAAAGGGCCTGGTGGACTTGGGCACAGGAGCACAGATGTGTCTTCCTCACTTGAGGCTTGCTGGGGTGGCTGGAAGGTGGGGAGGGGGTGCGATAGGGGTGGGATGTCAATGGGAGCCTGAAGGTGGCAGAGTCACCTGCTGGAGCCGGGGGTTATATGGGGCTCTCTCATGCTGCAGAGGGCATAAGCTATGCCGCCTTCACTGTGAGAGTCAGGGCTGGTCTCAGCTGTAAGGTGGCCACAGAGGTAGTAGATGGGACAATGCCTGGCTCTTGGGATACATGAGGGTTGACACATATTCAGTCTCTCTCCCCCTCTCTCTGGTCCACTGTTTTTAGGAGCTAGGAATGGGTGGGAGAAGCCGCAGTATCTCCTAGCACTCAGTGGTCAGCCACTGGCCACCTCTCTTTCTCTTCCCCATCCCATGCCAGCACCTCTCCGTCCTTCTGCAGCTGCTGTAGGCAGATCCGTCATGTGGGCACTCACAGCCCTTCTGCTCCTGGGTGAGTCCTCAATGAGGTGGCAGTGGCAGAAGGACTTTGGGTGGTGGAGAATTAGGTGGGGCAGGGTATGGGGGCTTGAGGGTGGGCATTCAATCCTCACATCCCAAGAGGTTCATTACCTATTTTTGAAGGGGTAAAGAAGAGGAAGCTTTCTCAGAGCTGGGAAAACCAGGGGCAGAAGAAGAAAAACAGGCTTTGACAACATTCAGTCTTTCGCATGGTTAGGAGTCCCTGCCTTTTCTCTCATCTCCAACATTCTCTTCTCCCTTCTTGCTTGTTTTGCAGTTCCAAGCAGTGGGCAAGCTGGTGAGTCTTACACATTCCTCATCCCAATTTTCTACGACTTCTATTCCCACCCCTCCTATGTGACTGGCTTGGGTAGACTCCCCACTTCTTGGCTGTTCCAGGATGGTGTCTCTCTCCACCCTTTGTCAATCCCTGTAGCTAACTTTGGTTGTTAGCTTAGAAATGGGTGCTGACTGATGGACTGGTAGTTTATAGCCTCAAAAATGTGGTCTGTCCTCCTGCGGAAATGGATTAGTACCTGGGCTGGGTCCTGGAAGCTGGGGTTTTCTAAGATTTCCCAACCTCACACCATATCTTTGGGCACCTCCCCTTGATTCTCTTTCTACATTGCCCCCTTCTATGTACCCCCAGCTACTCTGGAGAAGCCCATATTGTCTCTACACCCACCTTGGACCACAATCTTCAAGGGGGAACGGGTAACCTTGAGGTGTGATGGATATCACCCTCTGCTCCTGGAGCTCCGGCCCATCAACACTCTCTGGTATTTGGGCCACCTACTCTTGCCTTCTCATAAGAAGAGCATCGAGGTACAGACTCCAGGGGTGTATCGATGCCAGACCCGGGGAGCACCCGTCAGTGACCCCATCCACCTCTCCGTATCCAATGGTGAGTGGTCTGAGCGTGGGGGGAGGAGGAACACGAGTCTTCTCTGGTGACACTGGGTCACTCCCAAGGGGCAGGCAACAAGAGCCACAGTGGTGCCTATCTGGAGTCTCTGGAGTAGGCATGGCACTATGCGAGAGATGTGGTAAGGCAGTCTAGCCCCAAAGTGCCCGCCTCACCCTCCTGCCACCATGTGACGCAAATGAACATTTCTGTTTCTTTCTGAGAGCAGCTCAGAATAGCAGAGGCTCTGAGGACCTGGGATACTGGACAGAGAACTTTGGAGAGGGGGGAGGGGTGAGCAGGAAAGGACAGAGGAAAGCAGGAAAAGGGAGTGTCCCTAGCAGGCTGAGCACAGTTGAAGGAAATACTCTTGATTGAACAGTATGATGCATCTCTGTGCCCCAGTGTCCACCTCAGTAAAGTAGGGACAATAAAAGCATCTAGCCCTTTGACGGTTGTGAGGATTAAAAATGAATTATGACATGTTGCTAAAGAAAAAGAAGCAGCAATTGAATAGAGCACTTTATCAAAATTTTATTACAGGTATGTATACATAGGAGTCAATTGAGAAACTGACTCTCCAGAGATGTTTGAAGGGTTTTAAAACGGGATTAAAAAAATAACAATAATTTGTTCATCGAAGTACAGGATCGGTTACTTTATAGGGGAATATTATATAATCTTGGCCTTGTGGGCCACAACTTGTATTCAGAATTTAAAGGACATCACTCGATGTTCAGATTAGCACTTACATGCACTTCATATTCGTACTCTGTCGTTTCTTACTTGGAAATTGTTAGTGAGAGCAATGATATAGTGACTACGACAAACAGTGGTTACTGCTTACAGACTGGGAGCGGGTACAGCTTGTGGCCGATACTTGCAGAATTCTTTCTCAATGTACACCACCTAAAATGTCATCCAGTATGTGCTAGGGCTGCGTGAACATTAGCTGTGATGATCATGATGGTTGGGTAACTCCAGGGTGCTGTGGGAAATACCTAGGTTGTCAGATTTTCTGGAGGAGACAAGGTCTAAGCCTAGACAGGCAGGACAACTTAGGCCTCAGCTTAAACAGGTGAAGGAGGGACTTTTTTGGCTGAGAATACAGGTACAACGGCTTTGGGCTCAGAGAAGGGCCAATTCTCTCAGTGGGTCAGCATGGCTGGAACTTAGTCTGTGTTAGGAGTGAAAGGTGGGGAGGGCAAAGAAATGAGGCAGGGGAGAATACTGACATGGTGTTGGAGAGGTAAGCAGGGCCACGAGGGCCCTGTTGCTATCCTAAGGAGTTTAAACCTGATTCTGATGGGCAATACTCCTGGAGACTGGAACCACGTCTCAGGCATCTTTGCCTCCCTAGTGCCTAGTGAAAGACCAGCCTTCTTCCTTCCTCCCCAGTCACCTCTGAACGTATCTTGGGCTATGAAGCTCCTGGGTGCCAACTGCCAGGGAAGGCCTGCCCACTCAAGAAAGGGGCTGGAGTTGATGGGAGATGAGGAAGAGCAGCTAAGGGGGGAAAGCAGGGAGGCTTAGGATGGGACACCTCCAGGACTGGAGTTTCTGTGGAGTCTAGCGTGTCTGTGGTGTCTGCCGTAGACTGGCTGATCCTACAAGTGCCCTATGCTGTGGTGTTCGAGGGCGAGCCGCTGGTCATGCGCTGCCGCGGTTGGTACGACAAGGTGGTCTACAAGCTTCACTACTACCACGACGATCAGGCCGTGCGCTACTTCCACTCCAGCGCCAACTACACGGTGTTGCAGGCGCGCGCCAGCGACAGCGGACGCTACCAGTGCTCTGGCACCATGCGCATCCCGGTGGAGAGCGCGCCCATGTTTTCCTCCAAGGTGGCTGTGACCGTGAAAGGTGGGAGAGACCTGGGGGCCCGGGAGGGAGGGAAACGTGCCCTGGGAAATTCTAGGACAGGAATCAGGCAGGGAAAGCGGGAGCGGAAGTTTAAATAGCTGCCACCTGGCGGATTTCTCTGCTAGACCTTGGGCGTGTCCTCGCCTCCGCAGTGGAGCGCTTGACCTGCAGCCTGCTGGGAGGTTGGTGCCCATTCCCCCAGACGCACGCCCTGGCTTCTTACTCCGGCTGGGGACCGCATACTTAGGGGGCAGCTCAGGCTCCAGCCCCAGCCAGGAGGGCGGCAGCCCTGGTAGGGGGCGCTGCGGGATTGAGACGAAGGAGCTGCTCCCTACGGTCCGGTGAAGCAGGCGCTGCGTACCCTCCGCTAGCCTGGAGAACTCGCGCTGGCTGTCAGTCGGGATGAGATAGGAAGCATCTGGCCTGGTCCCACCTCCCTTCAAGCTCTTGCCGTCCCTCCTGGACTCGTCCCCCGCCGCGCATTTCAGAAGGCTTTCCTCGCTCCCTCCACGCGCACACACAGGCAGCTCCCACCCGTCTTGGCCTCCGGGTCAGCGAGGAGCCGGGGGAGAGAGGAATGGCAGGGCCATAGACAAGCCGGCCTTGGTCCCTCCCCGCCCTCTCTGCAGAGCTGTTCCAGGCGCCGGTGCTGAGGGTGATGGGTCCGGAGGGGGCCCGCGGCGCGGCGCACGGCGGCGTGGTCCTGCGCTGCGAGACGCGCCTGCACCCGCAGAAGCGCGACACGCCGCTGCAGTTCGCCTTCTATAAGTACAGTCGCGCCGTGCGCCGCTTCGACTGGGACGCAGAGTACACCGTCCCGGAGCCCGAGGTCGAAGAGCTCGAATCGTATTGGTGCGAGGCGGCTACTGCCACCCGGAGTGTCCGCAAACGCAGCCCGTGGCTGCAGCTTCCGGGGCGCGGTGAGTGACAGCTCGCCCTCCCGGGATGCTCACGCCGGGGAGCAGTGCTGCCTCACCTCTCTGCACCCACGAGGCTCCCCCATCTCCCCCTCTCCTGTCCCGCCCCTGCCATTCCCATCTCCCCATCCCGGCCCTTCCCACCCCCATTCCGGCCGCGCTCATTCCCCTCCGCAGCCCCACGCCTCGCCCCACCCGGGCGCCAAGGGGCAGCGACTCAGCGCGTCACGCGTTCACAGGCTCTCCCCTGGACCTGGCCTCCACCACCGCGCCGGCCCCGCGGGCAGCAGCCTTGGAGCCGGGTAATAAGCCGCTTTCCTTCAGAAAGCCCCCGGTGTCCAGATCGGTCCCTTCGGTCACCTCCGTCCCGAACACCACCTCCGCGGGACTGCAGTTCCCGGCGGGCGGCGCCCCCTCGGCTGGGCCACCGGCCTGCGCTCCGCCCATCATCTTGGAACAATCGGCGAGAGCCCTGAAACCAGACGTGGACCTTCTGCTCCGAGAAATGCAGCTGCTCAAAGGCCTTCTGAGCCGGGTGGTCCTGGAATTAAAGGAGCCACAGGCTCTACCGGAGCTCAGGGGAACACCCGAGACCCCCACTTCCCACTTTGCCGCGAGCCCAGGAACCCCAGAGACCACTCCTGTGGAAAGCTGAAAGGGCAGCTACCGTCTCCTTTTTAGGATCATTCCTCCCTGGTCTCTCCGGTTTTCCCTCACGTGGAGACCTTTCAAAGCTATCTTTGTTCGCATCCCTTTGTTTTGCTGTGGTTTTTAAAGAAGAGCCCACGAAGTGTGGTGACTGACGATTTTGACCTCACACGGCAGTTTGTAACCACAAGCATTCTCTCGGATCTCTTCCTTCTCCTCATAGAATTCAGTGAGGAAGTAGAAACTTGTGATTTACTACTTTGCAGTTTACCTTTGGAAGGGAATTTAGTAATCCCTAGGTCTTCATATAAGCCATGCCCAGTATGGGCAATTTTTTGGTATTTTTAAGTTCATTGAGGTAACTGAGCACTTTAGAACATTTTAGGGTCAAGTTGTAATTATTATAATGAATTTACTGTCTGTTAATATTAAAAAGACTTTCAGTTCTCTTACTAATGAGTTTATATCCTCAAAGTCCTAGGTTCCATTTATTTTTAGAGAAAGAAAGGTATTTGTGTGGACTTCCCATTCCTAGGGGATAAGGGTCAGAGTTCTTAGACTCATCCAGAAGAACCCCAATGTAACTAGACAGATTGAAGGGCTCTGGTAGCAGCAGGTGGGCTATGCTAACCTAAGCTGTCAATTAGACCAGTGATAATTTTTATTGAAAAATCTCTTTGAGTAAAGTTTCAGACAAATCCTCAATGTTGAATTCTCATTTTTAGCAGCTTTTTGTCTTCCTGAACCATTCCAATAACATACTTAGATACACACATGCACAAATCCGTATCCCATCTTGCATGATGACTTTACTGTCACCCGAATGAAGAAAAGTGAGAAACTTTTTCAATTGCAATTTAAAGGGTGTGCTCCCTGAAAGTCCCATTTTCATGGGTCCTTCATCTGCCCACTGGAGCCATCAGTTCTTTGCAGGCTGATGTGACTTGTCTTCAGGAGGGCTCGTTCTCTTTGGGTCCATATCCTTCTTTAGTTAAGTTTCACTGTTAAGGCTTGGACCTGATAACAACTATACTCTCTCACCCTTTACTTCTACTTGATAGATATTCAGTCACAGCCCTATTTTCCATTTCTTTCTGAGCAATTAACCAGAATAACATCAACAGTCCTCATCCTATTCTTCTTGGTGTTATTCTTCACATATTATTATTACAAAGTCACTGAAATTATTCAGGGAGGCAGGCAGGTGCACACATAAATTACAATGCAATGTGGTAAATGCACTATAAAGCACTGTAGGAATTCAGAGAAGGAAGCTGAATCTTGAGAGAAGAGCGATAATCCTCCGTGTGGAGACGTGAGAAAGCTTGAGGGGTAGGGCAAGTAGGCTGAGGATGCAAAGGCACAGAGATACGAAAGACTCCACTGTGTTCGTGGAGCTACAAATAATGGCAGTAGTTGGAGAATTATGTGTGTGGGGGGGTTGCTGTATTTTTGGCAGAGATGAATATGGGGAAGTAGGAAGGGATCAAAACATGAAAGTCATATTAAGAAATACTTTAGGCCAGGCATGGTGGTTCACACCTATAATCCTAGCACCTTGGGAGGCTGAGGCAGGAGGATAGCTTGAGGCCAGGAGTTCGAGACCAGCCTTAGCGAAAGCAAGACTCCATCTCTACAAAAAATAGAAAAATTAGCCAGATGTGGTGGTGTGCACCTGTAGTTCCAGCTACTCAGGAGACTGAGGTAGGAGGATCACTTGAGCCCAGGAGTTTGAGGTTGCAGTGAGCTATGATGATGCCACTGCACTCTAGCCTGGGCAATAGAGAGAGAGACCCTGCCTCAAAAAAACAAAGCAAAACCAAAAAAAAAAACCCAGGATATTAGCCTGTTGGATTGGATATTTGGGATGGATATTTGGAAGCCTTCCTGACATGAAGGCATCAGTATGTCCTACTTATTTTCTAATTTAAAATTAGAAAAGAATAATCAAATAAACTTATCTCAATGACCCTTGCTTGACCATGAGAAGGTATGCCCAGGTCCCTATAATCCAGTACTGGGGTCCTGGTCTACAAGGGTCTTTGTGGCTCTGTTTTCCAGCTTTGTAATGTAGGCTCATCTCACTGAAAATTCTCCCAGGGCACTTCCCTGGCTAACTGCACTGTATTCCCGTGCCCAGGCTCTTTCCCTCTTCTAATTCTGTTCCCCTGAGATTTCTGCCATCCCTGATCTATTATAGATAGGAAGTGACCAGCATTCGTGCTAAGAGTCTTAGTAATCTAGGAATCTCAGTTCACTCAAAAAATCAGTTGGTCATTTTATGAAGAGTGCAAAAAAAGTGAAATAGCCACTCAAAAGAGAGCTACTATAGTAGTATCTCCTTCATGCACACCTTGTTAGCAGCCACAACATCCTTGTTCCTGTCTTGCCATCCACTCTCATTTAGAACTAGGGAAGTTGGGGGTGGAGAAGAACTTTTTGGTTAGAATGAAAATCATTCATGACTCAACTTTGCTGAATGATGGGAGGGGAACAGACTTATGCTCTATAGACTCCACTGCCTTTGAGTGATCCAGCTGTCACAGAGGAGGGTGGGATCAAGATCATCCCCTATGAGATCTGTTAATGATCTCCCAAGGAGACCTGCACTAAGGAAATATCAACTTCATCTTCATCCAGCTTCGATTTGAGCTTCCAACATGCATTTAGGGAAGCAGAAGACTAGCTAGCCTAGGCTGCCCAAGGGGAATCTCAGAACTCATTCCCAAGCAGCAGGGATGGCAGCAAAATGCTGGAGTAACCTGAGGAGGAAGTTGTTTCTCTTTCTGGCCCTCTGATCAGTTCTGTCTCTGACTTCGGCCTCAAATCCTAAACCTGCTGCTGTCTATACCATATGCCAGACAAGGAACTCAAATGTCCTCTATCGAAGAGCAGAAAGGATCCTGTCAAGTTCCCTTTGGAACTTACTTTTTCATTCTGTCTTATTCTTTCATTCTGCTCTTCCTGACTCTCGGTTTCTTATTTTGACTGTACTCTACGGAACTCTTTAAGTTCTATACTTACATGACTTTTTCCCCCCAAAAGATTAAACCAAATCCTCTTGGTTAGAGTCTAAACTCCCTAGCAAAGCATACAGGGCCCACTCATCCTGTACTGAAGCTACACTGACCACCTGCCCTCCCCCATAACCCCCTCTTTTATACCTCTGTGGCTTTGGAGATGCTTTTGCCTCAATTTCTATTGGAGGGCTGCACGGGCCTTCTGAGCCCAAGCTTCCTCATCTGCAAAATGAGGAAAATAATAATAACCTATTATTCTAATGGGGGAGACAAATAGATTCTTTCATTATTAGAGATTTTAAAACAAGGGGTGCTAAGGTGCTCAGCAGCACAGAGGAGGGACACTAACCCTAGTGTGGGAGTCCAGAAATCACTTGCTGGAGAGATGACATCTGCCAGTCCCTATTCATGAACTATTAGTTTGTCTCTAAACTTTTGCAGTCTGAATTATGTTGCAAAGAATAACTTTACACCTATATCTTTAAGCACATATCTCATTATACCTGTAGGATAAACTCCTACCAGTAGAATTGCTAGATCAAATGATATGTCTCTTTTTATTCTAAAAGATAGTGCCAAATTATCCCTGGAAGAGATTGTACCAATTTGTACTTCCACTAATTATGCATGTGAGACCTTGCCTTTCCTACGTTGGTCAAGAGAGGACATCATCATACATTTATTTAATTAAACCCCCAAACCTCTTGATTTTTTCATCCATTGTTGAGTACCTCTAGTTGGATCCTGATAGCTTTACTATCCTTGTGCAGCAGTAGTACAGTTCCTCCAGAGCCAGTGTGCCTATTTATAATGTTAACCCATCTGTCTTCTGAATTCCTTGCTACCTGGTCTGCAGTTAACTCAGAGAAATGCACTCCTGCCTCTAATCCCTTATTAAACACCTATTTATTTTTTGCCCATTAGAGGTCTTATTCCAAGCAGATCATTCTAGTTCCTCACCACATTTCAACAGGTATCATAGTAACACATATTGGTTTAGTTTGTTCCCCAGTTCCCCCTATAAGTGCACATCCCTGATAGAGCTAACATCTGAGGCTAAAGAACTAGTACAATACACTTCAGTCTTTTTCAGCTCAAAGGAGCCAATGTCATTGCAGCAATGTGATAGATGACCATTCTCTCATCTCTTAACAGTAAATATGCCCCTAGTATACCGTGTTAAGCCAGAATAGCAAAGCTAATTAGCTTTGGACCTAGAGGTTGAAGAGTTGTATAGAGGTTAAAAATCCTGGCTCAGGAGTCGATAGACTTGGGTTCAACTATCACTTTTACTACTTACTAGCTGTGTTGCCTTGAGCAAGATACACTGTCTCTGAATTCGTTTCCTTATCTGTAAGAATAATAATAGCATTTGCCCTACCAAATTGCTAGAAGGAGTAAATGAGATGATGCAAGTAATTCACCTAATACATAAGAAGCAGTAAATTGTTATTATGACTATAATTCACTGAATCTAAAATGATATTGTAGTGTGCACCAATAAAGAAAGCTCTAAGAAAAGAAAAATGACCAAGTAAGCACACACCATCTTTTAGGTTTATTATAAAAACAGACTACTTTTAAAAATCATAGATCATTTTTACATATGTATAAGCAGGAAAGCATAAGTGAAATAAATTAGGTAAGGTACTAAAACTTTTTTACATTCAGAATCTGACTTTTCTGAGTCACTTTTCTACTAAGATTTATTGATGTCCATGTCTTCCTTCTCTTGTATCATACTCTTTCCTATGAAGAGCATTGACAATGCACCATTTCTTAAAAGAGGTCATTAAAAAACAAAGTTTAACAGCCATTGTTGCTAGATTTTTAAACTGGCTTTACAATTACCTGGAGCTAGCTTACTTTTGACTTCTGCTTCAGGAATGTTGCTAAACATGTGGGATTCACCACCCAGCCCAGCTCTCCCACAACCAACAGTTGTTTCTCTGCTGTCTCTAGAAGTTTCTTCCAAGCTGCCTGCACCATTCTATAAATCTTGATGCAGGTGCTTTAATGTTCAAGTTTATATAAGAAAAGAAAATTATGCAAGGCAGCAATCATAAGATGCATCATGATTTCAGAGATGTTAAAACATAGTTTTAAAAATGTTTTACAATTAACAAAATAACAAAATGCACCCTGAGCTCTAGGCAACAAATTTTAAAATGTCTGGAAAAAAAGAATTATGGTCTCACGCCTGCAATTCTAGCACTCTGGGAAGCTGAGGCGTGATCCTTGCTTGAGCCCAGGAGTTAGAGACCAGCCTGAGCAAGAGCGAGACCCTATCTCTACTAAAAATAGGAAAAATTAACCAGGCATGGTGGCGGGCTTGTAGTCCCAGCTGCTTGGGAGACTGAGACACGAGGATCACTTGAGCCCAGGAGTTAGAGATTGCAGTGAGCTGTGATGACGCCACTGTGCTCTAGCTGGGGCGACAGAGTGAGACTCTGTCTCAAAAAAAAAAAATGCATTATGTATGGTCCTACATGTAAGAGAATAAAAGTGGACATCTTTCAGGATGAACTGGAGGTCCTCAAAAATCTTAAGAGAACTTAAATCTTGTTTTAGTTCAACTAAAAAACCATTTCTTGAGACCTTTATAAACTTCCCTTGCCCAAGAACAGCACACTCTATCTTTGGACAGCTCTAGAAATTAGAAAGTTCTTTCTCAGGTGTGGTGGCTTGCACATGTAATCTCAGCTACTTTGGAGGCTAAGGTGGGAAGATCACTTGAGGCCAGGAGTTCAAGATCAGCCTAGATGATCCCATCTCTTTAAAAAAAAAAAAAAGCTTTTCCTTACATATCACGAGCATAATTACTTTGCTATAGCTTCTAGTTACTGTACCCCTATGGTTACACAGAACAAATCCTCTTGACAGCCCTTCAAATATTTAGACACTGCTTGCTTAGGTTTTCTTAAAGATACACTGTTTTTCTTTTTTTCAATATTTTCTTCCCTCAGGGTTTTCAAATCTTCCTAATTTGAAATTTTTTCTCCATCTTGGATTTCCTAAGCATATTTCCAATTGTTCTATATTTGGTTTAAAATGTAGGACCCACAACCGACTGCAGTTCCTCAGATAAGTGTGTCCAGGGGGAATAAGGCACACAGAATAAGCACATAATAAATCCTCACTAGCCAGGCTCCAGGAAGAGCCATTCACATTGTGCCATATGTTAGAGACACATCAGTCAGGGGGATTTTGTTTTGCTTTGTAAATTTTGTAACCTCTTTTATTAGGAGTTCCAGAATTACGGATGGGATAAAAGATACAGTCCTCTTTGCTCCACACAAATGGAAAAGAATGTGACTACAGAGATGACCATGGTTCACTCAGTTCTCCCGTATCATCTCTAGTGCTGAAAGAACTGCTACAATAACAGCTGCCCATTACGGACCAGCACCCTGGGTCAAGGTCCTTCATTCATCGAATGAACATGCCCTAAGAGCCAAATTGACGGCAGGTCTCTACATACTGGATAGGTGGGGGATGCAGGGATACACTGCACTATCTCCTTGTGAGCAGATAATTCCCACGCTGATGTGGGGTGAGGCAGGCAATGGCAGAACTCAACTCATGGCATCCTCGGAACACAAGGAGAACATCTTACTCCTCACCTGAAGAGTGTGTGTGTGTGTGTGTGTGTGTGAGAGAGAGAGAGAGAGAGAGAGAGAGAGAGAGACAGAGACAGAGACAGAGGAGAGAGACAGAGACAGAGGAGAGAGTCTGGTCAGGACAGACTTCCCTGGTCAAGAGGGGACGTGTGTGCAGTAGACCCTTTGATTATCCATATTTTACACAAGACAGTGCTGAGAACAGAGAGCTCAGCATAGGAGGAGCCAGCTTTCCATTCTTCGTCTTTGGGACTCCAAACCACCTTGAGTCTGATCAACTCCACAGCTGTGTGGCAGCCATTAAAACACTTCTTCTGGCTGTTTGCCTCCAAATTCTTATTATCTGTTAAACAGAGTGAGGCTGATGAAGACAGAATTTGGGGATGGGAGTGGACTGCAAAAGTCTCTGTCATATGGTAAAGTGCCTCCCCCAGGGGAGCCCAAGAAGTCAGTCCTGCTCAGCTGTACGCTCTGAGGTGAGCCTTTCACACCAGGGGGACTGCAGGGCAACTCCTCAGATAGCAGACACACAATGTCTTAGGACCTTTCAAGGTGGCTCTGTCCTGCCTTTCACTAGTTGGACATGGTGTTGAAACAATGCTATCCATCATGGGACAATATCTCCATCTTGGCAAGGGGAGCTTAAGCAAAGTCTGTCATGGAAATTGTGTGAGTGGAGTGCACAGCGGCCTGGCTTTGGAGTCAGGCAGAACCAGGGTGATTCCCAGATGCAGCCTTTTCAGCACCAATGACCTAACCTCTTTCAGTTTGGATCCTTGTCTGTAGATGGAGGGTTTGACACTTATGTCTCTGTGTGTTTGGGAAATAAAAACCAAACATGTGCAGCACACAGTAAGTCCTCACTAGCCAGGCTCCAGGAAGAGCCATTCACATTGTGCCATGTGTTAGAGTCACATCAGTGTGGAGGCAAGCATGCCAGAGGCCCAGAAAACCCTGTTCTCGGATTATATTTCCCATTCATTGGTCTATTTGGGGAATTAGAATGAAGCTCCATCATGTGCTCTTTGGTAAAATATTGAACCCAGTTAAATGTGCCTTTTCAATCAGGTATTCCCTAGTAAAATGGAAACGGCTCTCCTTAACCTTAGGACTAAAGGTAAGCAGGCATCAGGCAGAGGAGGAGAGAGCAGTGCAAGCCAGAAGAGTGCAAGCCAGAAAGAAGGGACAGCAGGTGTGAGGTTGTAGACATCAGAAAGAGAGAGAGAGAGAGGGCATGAGTGGGCCATCTGATGAACAGAAAGAGGTTTAGACTGTCTGAAACATTGAGTGTGGGGTGCAGTTGCAGGAGGTGTCTGCTACAAGTGACACATTTTGGGGTACACTGGGCCAGATGTGCCTAGTCCAGGGAGCTGGATGTTACCCTAAGGGCAGCAGGCATCCCCTGCAGAATTTGAGCAGGGCTGACACAAGGAGTTATGAAAGGTCCCTCCAGCACTGGGACAGAGGATGCATGGGAAGAGGACAAGGCTCGTAGCAGGAAGACTAGCTATGACAGCCCTGGTGGTCATCAAGGAGAGAGGTGACAGTGTTACAGCTCTTTTAGAATCTGTCTAGCAGGTTTTTTGGTCTTCACCGGAAGACCCCCCAAAAAAATTTATAAAAGAAAAAAGGGAGAGAGATGAAGAGAGATGAGGGTGACTGGACTAGGGAATTTCCTGTTGTAATGGAGAGAAGTGTAAAGATCTTACTTACACGTGAGAGATCAAAGTGGCCAGGCTTAGTGATTGTGGGAGTAGTGAGAGAAAGGCAGCAATCAAAATGGTTTTAAAGACCCCTGGCTTAAGCTGCTAGGTAGAAGGTGGTGTTTTTCATTGAGTCAGGCACCACTGGAGGAGGGGCAGGTGTGCAGAGAGTGGGGGTGGATAGGTTCAGCCTGCGACATGTTGAGTATTAGTGGCGTCCGGATTCAAATACTTGAAACCTGAGTGTCTCTTGGGAACTGACCTAACCTCTCTGTGCTTAAGAAGCCTCACCTGTAATAGAAGAATGATAATAATAATTAGGAATAATGACTAATTTGTTGCATTCATTTAGCATAGGAGAATATTCTCTTTTTATATAGCAGAGTGGTGTTTTCTTGTCAGTTCCTCCCAGGTAAAATGGGAATCTACCTAACAAGCTATTGGCTTGATTTTACATATCTGCTTTGGGCATTTTAACTGTTGGGCAGGTACTGCCAATGCTAAAAAAAAAAAAAAAAAAAATTAGGTAAATAAATGAATTCAAAGTAACAAGTGTGTATTATCATATGTGTGCAGTACATCAGCCTGTCTCTCAAAGAAACCCTACCATCCTCAAATACGCTAATCTTCCTCTTGTAGCCCATCTCTCCCTCCAGAGGGTGGGCTAGGGCCTTTGGGACCTGGATCTCTAACACTCTTCTCTGTTAAGTCACCTCTACTGCCCAGGGAGTTGTCTGGGGCCCTTTGAGTGCAATCAGCCTTTGGGGTGTCAGTTGGCTCAGGATGTCTGTAGTTTGGGAGGACTCAGCCAGATATGTGGATCTGGAAATGATAGGTGAATGGCTCCTTAGCAGGGAGGTGCTGAAACCACAGACACCTGGATTTGAATCAAGCCTCCACCATTTATTCCTTGGGTGACTTTGGGCAGGTTCCTTAACCTCTCTTTTTGGCTCTGTTACCTAGCTTGTAAAATGAGGAAGATAATAATATTCTGGGATAGCTATTCATTTTTGCTTCCTTCATTTAGACCACAAAAATATTAACTTTCGAAAATTGTAATATGGTGTTCACGGGTCAGACACTTCCAGGGAAAAAGGGGAATCTCTCTACTTATTTGTGTATCTGCTCGGAGAGGCAGGAAAGACGCCTTGCTTATTTTGACCTTGTTGACAATGAGGAACTTCACCTGATTCTTGAAGTAAGCCATGGTAAATAAATCTCTGCATGTTTTCCTGTTCTGGAAAAGGGCTGACCACAAAGATCCACTCTTCTTCATGTGACTTAGATAAGGGTTGCTGTCTGGCCACTCTGTGCCAGGACTCCCAAGAGACTCCCGGATGACAGCCCCTCCCACTCCTTGTTCTTTGCCTCCTGAACAATTCATCACTTAGATCGGAAGTTTGTCCTCCTGAAAGTAGCTAGCCACAGAGATAAACAATTGCCTGTTCTGCCGACTGACACTTCCCCTGGATACAAAAACACCCTCGTCCGTCCGTAAACCTCCCACTAACACTTGTTTACTCCTCCCTGTGAAAGTAAAGGCAAAAGCGCCCCGCCCAGACACTCTCATCTCCAGACAGGGGCGCCCTCCCTAGGGCAACAGCCTGAACAGATCCAACTTCCTGACTTGTCTGGTGTCTGTCTTTCCAGCGGGCACGTATCGCCGACGCACCATTAGTAAATAAACTAATCCAAAGAGCTGGTGCCACTTCTCCCGTGGGGACTGTCTGCCAAACTCCAGCCAACCACAGAGAAGTCGGCCTCCTCTAATCCCTCCAGCCCTCGCCTGTGAGGTCACCTCCGCAGCCCGGAATTTCTTCCATGGCCTCAGGAAAAATTCGTCACGTCCAGGAACCACAGCTCCCGGGAGAGCTGACCTCAGCGCCTTCCCTCCACGGAGCCGAGCCCGGGGGCGACCGTCGCCACCTCCCACCCGGCCGCCCGAGCGGGGAAACCCACGCCCCTCTCCCTCCCGGCGTGCACTGCGGCCCGCGGCAGCCAATGGAAGGTCCAGCTTCTCATCCCGGGTTTTATTTTTATTTTTTACAATTAAGCATTAGTACTTGTGACAGGATGTCGAAGGCGATATTTTAAGATACAATAGACATGAAATTCTGAAGTTAGGTCATCATATGCAGAACTTGAAAAGGAAATGGTTGAGGATCTGTTCCTTGACTTTTGGACTCTGAAATCACACCAAGGAGATAAAAGGGGGCCAGGATGTGAAAAGGAGTTTTGAGGAGATTTCTTTGCCATGATTCTCTCTCGTCGTGGGGAGATGTGGGGAGCTTATACCTCCTCCTCAAGCCTGATGAGGGAGACGCCTATGGAGTCACCCAGGGAGGTCTGACATGTGCTCCATGCATTTAGGAGATACATGGAACTGGGCCCGACTTAAGCCTGAGAAAGCTAAAGTGAGCTATGGTTGTAGGATAGAAGAGCCTGTTCTGGGATTAGCCTGCACTACAGAAGATCCTGAAGCCATGTGTATAAGTATTTCCATAGTCCATGAAAAATAGAGAGCTGGCATGGAATTGTCTTGGTTCCCGTACAATTAGACAAAGGCCCCCAAAGCTGGAGTTACATCTGGATTCCTAGGGGCTGAGGAAAGAGGTGCACCTGAAGAAAAGGTGCATCTGCCTTGAGCACAGTACCAAAAGAGAGCAGTTCCCAGAAGTAAACATCTCCAAAAAGTCCACAAATGTGCCCATGGGTGAAAGAGTTGGCTTTTAGCCATTGGCCACGTTCAGAGAGTAGGACGCTGCCCAACCGAATACGAACTTTCTGTTCTCTTACCTCTCATTCCTCGCTTTCCTCTTCTCTCCTGTTAGGTCTGTCTGGATGTTCCCTGGTCTCCCCCCCCGCCCCCCCTTCCCAGTCTCAAGAATTAGTATCGATATCGAGTAGAGCCGATGATGGAGTGATCACAGAGCAATTTTATGCAGTTTATCACATTAAAGAAAAAGTAAAGAAGGAAGCTACACAAAGTGAAAATACATTCCAGAAAGAATGGAACGTGGCCATCTTCAGTAGTAGAGAAAGACCCCAAAGTCTGAGAACCTACTGCTTTCATAAGCTCACTAGTTTGTCCCCCCTTTCTTCTGGCAGGATTGGTTGTCGTTTCCCACCTTTTGGGGTGATTGACAGGTTGGGGTTACGTAGCAGGTTGGTCATGTAACAGTTTCTCTTTCTGCGCATGTGTCTTCCCCAGAAATTCCTGACGAAGCTCCACCCATGCCATGCTGATTAGATAATAATGAGCTCTAGGTCAGTGAGAGGTTACTAGGAACTTTTTACCATTTATGGTCACACCAGAGAATAGTTCTTAGCTGTAATTTGGTTCCTAGCTACAATTTGGTTCCTGCTTTCTGCCCTTAGCCACTTCCTTGCCACCCGCTCACCCTCCACCAAACCTAACACTCCTACTTTGGCCTAGGTGAGAAGCAAAGGAAACAGATACTAATGAAAGGAGGAAAAGATGTTGGGGACAGGGAGAGTGCTAATCATGCTCCTTCCCAAGTCAAGACCTTACCTGGGGAAGTAAGAAGACAAAGACTTACCTTTGAGTAAAGTTGGAGGTCTAACATTTAGCACTGGCATTCTAATTTGTAAATCGAAGTATGCTTGTGGCCTAAGGTCATTTTATGACTTTCATTTACCAAGAGAAGCAGAAAAATCAGGGATCTTTGCAAACTTTAATGTGTACATGAATCACCCACTGTTCTTCTGCAAATGCAGATTGTGATTCTTTGGGTCTGTGGTGGGGGTTTACATTTCTGACAAGGTTCCAATTGATGCTAATGTTGATGGTTCTTTGGCCACATTTTGAGTAGCAAGGTTTTGTGGGCAGGGGAAGATTACCCCACTAAATAAATTTTAAATGGATTTTTAAATCCATTAAATAAAAAGGCTGCATTTTGATGATGCCATGAATTGTGCTCTCAACATACAAGTCACCCAAATTTTCAACATACAAGTCACTTAAATTTTTTAAACGTAGCATTAATAATGAATATAGTTGTTATTTGAAAAAAAGTCATACTGTACAAAAAATGTTCAATCTACTTTCAGTTGCCACCTTCTCACCCACTCCATCAGTGGGTTACAGACGTAACCACTATTTAACAATTTGGCGTGCATTCTTCTAGGCCTTCTAAGATCTTTCTAAGTATATTATTATATTGATTATGATTCAATTTCAGAGAACAGAATTCACTCTAGCTAGATTAAATAGGAAGGGATTTATTACATAGTATTTAATAGCTTATAGAATGGTTGGGAGGGATGAAGCAACAGACTCTAATTCGAGTTTTCAGCAAAGTCTCCCAATATAGGCTTACCTAGAGAGTTGCTGCCTCTTCCAAAATCAGAAAATCACCAGTCTAGGATCACAAACCACAGTTAGGAAACAACCATGATAGGAAAGATGCTGCTATTGCCGAAGTATCAGGACCATGCCTGTTTGCTATGGTCTAAGAAAAGGTTGAGCTGGGCCCTGACTTAAGCACCACCAAGCTACAGTTTGGACACTAAGTTTGTCCTATTGCTGCTGCAGAAAAACCAAAAGCTTCCTCAATCAGGTTTCTAGAAACAACATAGCTGCAGAAATATAGGCTCTGCTTCACTTTCACCTTCCATGTGTTGTTCAGGGCTTCTGAGTGGCCAGACCTAAGTTATATCCAGCACTTAGCTGCAAGGAGTCTCAGTCCCTTTTACTTTTCCATGCTCTGCAGTTCGGAAAGGCACCTGAGAAGGCAATGGATGGATGTTTACATCACCTCCACAGACAGTAAAGTGGTAAGTCCTAGATTTTTACTGTTGGAAAGGACCTAGATATTAAATCCAATTTGTTAATTTTAAAGAGAAGGAAATTCAGATCCAGAAAGGCTAAATGACTTGTTAGCAATGGAGTAGAAATAGAACTCAGTCTTTTACATGGAGTTCAATGTAGCCTAAGGAGAGATCTTCTTCTCCAGAAGTCAGGTAATACTGTCCAGCCTCACTGAGGTTACTACCTGTAAACATACCCAAGAGATCATTTTCATCTAAGGTAGACCTCTTTGCTCCCCAGTTTATAGGGGATTTTGTTTTGGGGACCAAAATGCAGGACTTTATATTTATCTCTTTTGAATTATGTCTTTGTTAATTTAATAAAACAATTTTGGATCCCAGTGCAGTCCCTGCCAGCGTGTAACATGTACATTTAGGTAAGCATGTTTTTGTGTCCTAATCCAAATCATTTTTAAAAAGTTAAATAAAATGGATTTTAAAGAAACAAATTTGGAAGGGCTGTATCTCACTAGAAATCTATTTCTTGGTTGCTATTGATCTGTGTCATACCGTTTTGGTACAATTGTTTAAAGAATTACCAACCTACTTGACTGTGCTAATATCCAGCTCTTCATTCTCTCCCTCGCCTACAAGGAGGCCTGCCCCAAAGCCTAGGGGAGTACACAGGTACACAGACAGGCATTTCCCTAATCTGCCTGTCTAGTCACCCTGTCAACAAAAGAACAAACTATCAGGGCAAGACCATTCTTGGTAAGTTCATGCGTATACCTTGTGGACATTGCTTCTTTTCATGAGCATTTATAAGTCATTCCTGTAGTCATCTGCTCTAGAAAATCATTTTGTTTTGGGAGCAACCTCATTGGTTTGATAGCCAGAAGGTACAGAAGCAGGTGGGGCACTTACCCATTTAAGAATCCCTGTAGGCTGGGCGGGGTGGCTCAAGCCTGTAATCCTAGCACTCTGGGAGGCCGAGTCGGGTGGATTGCTCAAGGTCAGGAGTTCAAAACCAGCCTGAGCGAGACCCCGTCTCTACTAAAAATAGAAAAAAATTAATTGACCAACTAAAAATATATGTAGAAAAAATTAGCCGAGCATGGTGGCGCATGCCTGTAGTCCCAGCTACTCGGGAGGCTGAGACAGTAGGATCGCTTGAGCCCAGGAGATTGAGGTTGCTGTGAGCTAGGCTGACGCCATGGCACTCACTCTAGCCTGGGCACCAAAGTGAGACTCTGTCTCAAAAAAAAAAAAGAATCCCTGTGGCCCCAGTAAGGGATTTTGAGGTCCTCTGTGAAAGGGACATGTAGGAGCCCTCTTTTCCCTGACAGGGGCTGCAACTGTGTGTGGCCCCTGTAACGGCTGGTGTAGCCAATGTGACTGGGCACATGTTCCAGCACAGCTTGTGAAGTCTCAAAAAAAAAAATCCTCCTTTTGCATGTAGGCATGTAAGACACATTTTATGAAACAATCTCAAGTGTCTTTGCCCTGTTGTCTCTGTGCTTTTTCCTCATTGCTCTCTATCTTCCCACCACCCTCTCTAGGCCCTTTGTCCTCATTTCTTTCACCTGTGAGAAAAACCCAACTAAAATGCTCCTTCTCTGCGAATTTTCCTCTGCTTCTTCCAGCCGAAATGAATGATTTTTTTTTTTGGTCTGAGTACCCAAAGCATTTTATTTGTACTGTCCATTTAACACATGATTTGAGACATCTTAGAGGAAGAGGGGGATATATTTGATGGTAAGGAGGGGGCAAGGAATGGCATTTTAAAGGACTGGAAATAATCTGTGGACTGTCCAAAAGCTTATAGGATTTCTGATTTTTATAATTTTAAAATCTTTTAGGGAATGTTACAGCAGGCATTATTAACCTTGTCCTTTTTGGACAAGTACACTGAAATTTAGAGAGCTTAACTGGCTTGGCCAAGGTTATTCAACTGTAATACTACATGACAGAACCAAAACTTAAGTCCAAGACTTATGCATACAAGTCCAGAGTTCTTTCCTCAACACACACTGGATTAAGTGTCGGCAGCAAAAGATCTCCAAAGGTTGTGACGCTGGGAAAGAGGCCCAAGGCAATCCCTTGCATTTTGTTCATCTGAGAAAGAATAGAGGGATAGGGTTTAGGCAAAATGTAACCCAGTAAACCCTAATATGGAACAGGGAACGTCTGTGGTCTCCCTTTCCCCACTCATCTGACTCTCTGTTTACCAGTTTCTCCTTGAGTCAAAGAAGGAACTGAGAGTACTACACAAATATCATCAACCAGTTTCTGCACTAGCATTTCTCAGAAGGACAGGCGCAAAAAGTGATGAGTTTGCAAATGTTGGGTTGGGGGTGGTGGGTGTTGGGAGTAAGGCAGGGAGAGTTGTTTGGTCAGTTGACCAAGTCGTCCCTACTCAGTGAGAGGGCTTCAACTACCAGTCAGTCATCTCTGGTCCCAGGGTTCTGTGGAGCTGAAGTTATTTCCTCAGATCTTGATAATAGGTGCCCTTCTGGGGAAGGAGGACACAGTTTTACAAAGGCGCAGTCCTCTCAATTAATAAATGGACTTAGGGATGTGGTTTCAGCAAGGTAGATGGCTAAGATCTACTTTTTCCTAATTCTCATGGCTGTTGAGCTCCTGGACTGGTTGCACAGTGATTATTCTCTGTCCAACAGCTTCCTCACCAGAGTTGTCTTCAGCCATTTCTCCCCTACTTCTTCACCACAACTCCAGCCTTTTCTGCTCTATGTTCCCTCCAAACTGCCCCTGGTGCAGTGGGTTAGCTTGGAATTTCTTTCTCCCACTAATAAGACATGTCGGTAAGTTCATTCTTATTACAACTCTGCAGTGTGGCTATATATATTTTTAATTTGCAGATGAAGGAACTGAGACCTAGAGAAATCAAATAATTTTCTAAGAATACATACATGATCACAAATATGTAAGTAGCAGGGCCAGATGTAGCTTGGGATTCATACCTAGGTTTTCTTTGGCTTCAGACTGTGCCCTTCAAAGATAGTGCCAGGCCAGGCACAGTTGCTCACCCCTGTAATCCTAGCACTTTGGGAAGCCAAAGTGGGAGGATTGCTTGAGGTCAGGAGTTTGAGATTAGCCTGGGCAACATAGCAAGACTCCATCCATTCTACAAAAAATAGAAACGTTAACTGGGCATGGTGGCCTATGCCTGTAGTCCCAGCTACTCAGGAGGCTGAGGTGGGAGGATCACTTGAGCCTAGGAGTCTGAGGTTGTAGTGGGATATGATGATACCACTGAACTCTAGCCTGAGTAACAGAGCAAGACCTTGTCTCTAAATAAATAAATAAATGAAAGACAGTGCCAAATCTGACCTCGTCACTTCCTATGTACTCCATAGAATTATATTATCCATCCATTTGTATTTTTGTTCAACATTGTTATTTGGGGGCCTCAAAGTATGTTCCATGTATACCTTCATAATTGTCCTAGATATTAAGTTCCATTAAGAACATACTCATAAAAATTGGTAACTCATTAAGTGCAGGAGGGCACTGGCAACCTGCTAGAAATAGAAAGAGGAACTTGTCTTCGGAGTAGGTGGGTAGGTGATGGGACAAAAGAGGGGAAATTTCTCTGTCATCGTTCAGCAGAGATATGCACTTACAGTAAATATTTTATAGACGATAATCATAAATCTTACATGTGACTATTTCTAGAAGCCCAAAATGACTGAGAAACAACCAAAGAGTGAGAAGGCCGAGTGACGTGTATCCTCATGTGATCAGGCCATGTTACATAAAATGAGTGCTTTCTCAAGAGGCAGACCATCACACACTAAACAATCTCTTAGCAACTGTCAGAAATTTTTGCTGATCAATATCTATCAAGATTGCAGGTTCAGTGGTCATAAAATGAACAAATTGTGGCCGTGTGCATGTGTTGTGTCTGTGTGTAGCTACCAATCCTACGACAGAGCGCCTCTTCTCCTTTCCCTGACAGTAAACAACTCGGCTTCCTCCCTAAAGATAGCACTTCCTTTCTTGGGCTTAATATCCTGCTTTTCTTGCAGGTTGTCATATTCATTTTTTCCTATTTGAAGGCAGTCAAGAAATATACATCTTACAAAAAAGGCAAACAGTGCCACCTAGTGGCAAATGCCAAAATACAAAAGCTGTTAAATTCACCTTAGCCTCAGGAATTGAAGCTTTTTTATTTACTCTGTTACAGATAGGAGCCAGGCTCTGTAGGTATTCAGTAACAATCGAGGAGTGTGTCTTACTCCCATCCTGGGAGAAGATTATACAGCCATTTTATGGAGTTGAAGAAGGAAAGCTCACTTTCAGCAGAAAACTAATAAAGCTAAGGGAATGATTAGGATACTGTAATAAAATGTCAGTAAAGGAAACTTTAAATTTTTTTCTTCTTTTCCAGAATGGAAATATCTATAATTGTTAACAGTGAATAATTTTAATGATACTAATTGAAATAAATAAATAAAAGCTACATGAAGGCCGGGGGCGGTGGCTCACGCCTGTAATCCTAGCACTCTGGTAGGCCAAGGCAGGCAGATTGCTAGAGGTCAGGAGTTCGAAACCAGCCTGAGCAAGAGCAAGACCCCCATCTCTACTATAAATAGAAAGATTAATTGGCCAACTAATATATATAGAAAAAATAAGCCGGGCATGGTGGAGCATGCCTGTAGTCCCAGCTACTCGGGAGGCTGAGGCAGGAGGATTGCTTGAGCCCAGGAGTTTGAGGTTGCTGTGAGCTAGGCTGATGCCACAGCACTTACTCTAGCCTGGGCAACAAAGAGAGACTCTGAATAAAAAAAAAAACCTACATGAAAAAAGTGTATAATGCCAATCATGTAAGTTTTCCTCCTACCAGCAGCCCCCAGAAATAACCACTGTTAACAGTTTGTTATACTGTATATCTTTCAACATTTTTCATATGTATGCATACATATATGTTTTTTAAATAAATGGGCTCAGACATACTTTGTCTTGTTGTAAATCAGCTTTTTTTTTTTTAACTTAGTAGTTACCTAGTATTTCATCGAGTGGATAAAACAACTCATTTAACCAGTCTATTACTTGCAGTCATTCAGATGTTTCCAGTTTTTCACTATTATAGATAATATATGGTGTGTTGGCAGTCACCAAGACCATCTTTAGGCTCCCTGATTTACTAGAAGGATTCTCAGGACTCAGAAGAACTGTTATACAAAGTTATGGTTCATTACCATGAAAGGACACTGATTACAATAAGCAAAGGGAAAAGGTACATGGGTGAAGTCCAAGAGAAAGCAGGTGCAAGCTTCCAGGTATGACCTCCCAGAAGAGTTCGTACAGAGATGTGCTTAATTCTCACAGCAATGATGTGTCACAGCAATGATGTGTGGCAACACGTGTGAAGTATTGCCAAAAAGGAAGCTCACCCAAGCCTTGGTGTCCAGAGTTTTTATTGGAGGTCAGTTACAAGGACATGCATCACCTGCATGACTAACCTTAACTACTCATCTCTAGCCACCCAGAGGTAAAATTGATACAGTATGGCCCAGGGCCTCAGGCTTACAAAAACAAGCCTTTACCATAAGTCACATTGTTAGCATAAACTATCTAGTCATACTGATACAGGTGGCTCAAGATGCTGGTCAAGGGCCAGTCCTCCTGAGGACAGGGCTTTCTTTGGAGTGTGCAAAGTTTGAGCAACCACAGCCTGCAGAGTTAACCCTTTACTGCACAGAGGACTTTTATATTTATATCTGAACACTAACTAGGCCCTCAGCTGCCCGTTCCCAAGGGTCAGGTGCCACGTATGTTCTCCACATAGAATATTCACATATCCTCCACTCTTTTCAAACTGGCTGTTCTTTTCAAACCTCTCGGCATATAAACCAGATTTTTTTCACCCAGAAAATAGAAACCATCAGAGGAGAATGCCTTTAACTTCTCGTCATCCAACCACTGAGCCTCCCTGCATCCCTGCCTGTTCTTTCTTTGTTTCCTCTGGTTACCATGGAAAAGGATAATCTTCCACCCAGGCTTGGATCACACTCCACACCCCTAATTCACTCAAGGACTACTTTTCTCCTGTATCTTTAAATTCTCTCTCTCTCTTCTGCTACTTCCCCAACCTTTAAAAAAGCTCATCTTTCCCATAAAAAAAGAAAAGAAAAGAAAGAAACCTCTCCCTCTGTCAAATTTTCTTTTGGCTATGGTCTTCTTCTTCTTCTTCTTCTTCTTCTTCTTCTTCTCCTTCTCCTTCTCCTTCTCCTTCTTCTTTCTTCTTCTTCTTCTGACTAGTCCACACCCACGGCTTCCATTTTTCTGCTTCCCACTTGCTCCTTGCCCCCTGTAAACTGGCTCTCTTTCCCCAACCCCACTTCCAACAACCTCACTGAAACTACTCTCACTGAGGATGCTAAGACTTTGCAATTGTTAAATACATTGGGAGCTTTCAGTCCTCACTTTACTCGACCCCTCTGGTATAACTCATCCTTGGCTTCTGAGATAACAGTATTTCTTATAATCCCTGATTATCCCCTTTCCATTAAAATTGGAGGCCCCATGTGCTCCCTTAGTACCTTCTCCTTTCCTCTATTATACACTAATTAAGCTATTACTTATCTTTTCCTACAGCTTTTCTCCAAGTTCCTTGAGAGCAAAGACTGTCTTACTCATTGTCATATCCTCAGAATCTACTGTTGTGCCAGGATTTTAAAGTCAGAAAGGTTGGGTTGATTCAACCAAGAGCTCAGAAGATTGTTAATGTGACTGAAACTGAAATTCTATAGTCTTTGAATAACAGCTCCCCATTTCTCCCTACTGCAGCCCCTGGCAACCTACCATTCTACTTTTCATTTCCGTGATTTTGACTACTGTAGATATCTCAGATAAGTGGAACCATACAATATTTGACCTTTTGTGACTGCCTTATTTCACACAGCAAAATGTCCTCAAAATTCCTCCATGTTGTAGAATGGAATAGGACTTCCCTCTTTTCCTAAGGCTAAATAATATTCCATGTATACCACATTTTTTAAATCCATTAATCCATCGATGGACATTTGGGTTGTTTCCACCTTTTGGCAATTGTGAATAATGCTGCAATGAACTTGCATGTGCAAATAATCTCTTTTCTTTTCTTTCTTTCTTTTTTTTTTTTTTTTTGAGACAGTCTCACTCTGTTGCCTGGGCTAGAGTGGCATGGCATCAACCTAGCTCACAGCAACCTCAAACTCCTGGGCTCAAGCGATCCTTCTGCCTCAGCCTCCCAAGTAGTGTGGACTACAGGCATGTGCCACCATGTCTGGCTAATTTTTTCTATATATTTTTAGTTGTCCAATTAATTTCTTTCTATTTTTAGTAGAGACGGGGTCTCACTCTTGCTCAGGCTGGTTTTGAACCCCTAACCTTGAGTGATCCTCCCAGCTTGGTCTTCCAGAGCAAATATCTCTTTTCAAGATCCCACTTTCAGTTCTTTTGGATATATACCTAAAGTGGGATTGCTGGATCAGATGGTAATTCCATTTTTAGTTTTTTGAAGAACTTCCATACTATTTTTCATAGCAGCTGCAATATTTTACATTCCTACCAGCAATGCACAAGTGTTCCAATTTCTCTACATCCTCACCAACACTCATTATTTTCTATGCATTTCTTTTTATAGTAACCATCTTAATGGATGTGAGATGATACCTCATTGTGGTTTTGATTTACATTTCTCTAATTATTAGTGATGTTGAGCATCTTTTCATATGCTTATTGGCCATTTGTATATTTCCTTTGGAGAAATGTCTGCTCAGATCCTTTGCCCATTTTTAAAAATTGTTTTGTTTTTCTGTTGTTAAGTTGTAGGAGTTCTCTCTCTTTCTCTCTCTCATCTGGATATTAACTCCTTATCAAATATATGCTTTCAAATTACTTTCTCCCATTCCATAGGTTGCCTTTTCACTCTAATATTTCCTTTCATGTATAGAAGTTTTAAATTTTGATGTAGTCTCATTCATCTATTTTTCCTTTTGTTGCCTGTGCTTTTGATATCATATCCAAGAAATCATTGCCAGATCCAATACCATGAAGCTGTATTTTCTTCTAGGAGTTTTGTATTTTTAGGTCTTTAATGAATTTTGAGTTATTTTTTGTATATGGTATAAGGTAAAGGTCCAACTTCATTCTTTTGTATGTGGATATCTAGTTTTCCCAGCACCATTTGTTGAGGAGACTGTTCTTTCCCCATTGTGTGGTCTTCATACCCTTGTTGAAGACTATTTGACCATATATATGTGAGGGTTTGTTTTTGGGCTCTCTATTCTGTTCCATTGGTCAATGTAGCAGTCTTTATGCCAGTACCATAATTGCTACTTCTTGACCAATTACAGTTTTAGTATCTCTCTTGCCCACCCTCTCTGTAGATATGATTTATTGATACCCAATCATAGAATCACCCCCACTTCCTGGCAGCATCCAATCTAGAGCCAAGCAGTGCTTCCTCAAACCCTTTTTCCAAAATCACTTAATAAAAGCCCAAATCCTATATTAGGATCTTCCTAATGACACAGGAAAGTGACTCCCGATTCTGGAATCACTTGAAGTCCAAGTGGGTCCTTGGCTTTGTGCAAGAAAGAATTCAGGAGCAAGCTGACAGTATAAAACGAAAATGAGTTTTATTCATAAAGTATAGAAAATCCACTCCACAGACAGAGTAGAGCACTGGCCCCCAACCTTTTTGGCACCAGGGGCCGGTTTCATGGAAGATGATTTTTCCATGGATGGAGGTGGGGGTAAGGAGGCAGAGCTCAGGCGGTGATGTGAGCTATGGGGAGTAGCTGTAAATATGGATGAAGCTCTCCTCACCCAACTGCTTGCCTCCTGCCGTGCACCCCCCTTTCTAAGTTTCATGGAACACAATTTTTCCACAGATGGAGGGGTGGGAGTGGGCAGAGGTGGAGGAGTGGAAGGCAGGGCTCTGTGGCTTGGTTTCTAATAGGCCACAGACTGGTACTGGGGTTTGGGGACCACAGGAGTAAAGGCTAGTTCTTTCTGTGGAGGAGAACCCACCCCATGGTTCCTTTAGCCACTCTATTTAAGCAACAGGTTAATTATAGGCTAAACAACAGGGATTATGTTCATGTTATTTCTTGGAAAGGGGCGGTAATTTCCTAGAATTAGGGTGATGTCCTCCTTCTGACTAAATATGATCAAACAGAAAGTGTCATGGCGTCAGGTATGTGATGGGAGTGGGAGGTTTTCTTAGAAACTTTTATAGTTATGAACTGTATAATGAAGCTGTAAGGTCAATAAGTGGTCAATTTCTCCACCATCTTGGTTCTAACCTGTTGGAACTTATCCTGTCTTTATCTAGTTTTGATCAGGGTAGTTTGAAACTTTGTTTTGAGACTTCCTGACTCAGGCAAGGCCTGCAGCGATGCCTAAAGCAATGCTGGAAACAATGCCTAAAGCAATGCCAGAAGCAATGTCCAAAGTGGTGCTTGCCAGTTCCCTGTCTCCAACGTTTTACTGAGAGGCCCTGACATTCTCCATAGTTCATGGTTGTTTAACTATAGGTGGGTTCTTCGTGGTCTTTGGCTGGGGGGCATTGACATATGAAAACATGGGATTAATATCTTCAAAATATATAGACCAGTGTGAACTAACATAAAATTTTAAGGCTCACCCCCCCCCCCCCCCCCCCCCCCCCACTGGCTGACTAAATGAACCTCCTCGTGGCAAAAGGAATATCCTAAAACTAAATTGCCTGCCAGGAGAAAGGAGGTCAGACTTGCCTTATCACGCCCCCTCCCTTCTTGGGGACATCCTGTGGAACCCATTAACAGGCCTAAGGATATGCAAGACAAACCTGCAGGTCCTCAATTTACACAACAAATGTATGTCTGAGGGCTTATCTCTGATAACAGCTCTCAGACAAAGCTTTGTCTTTAACCAATTACAAGCCAAAGAATCTTTTTTTTTCTTTTCTTTTTTTTTTTTGAGACAGAGTCTCACTTTGTTGCCCAGGCTAGAGTGAGTGACGTGGCATCAGCCTAGCTCACAGCAACCTCCTGAGCTCAAGCGATCCTATTGCCTCAGCCTCCTGAGTAGCTAGGACTCCAGGCATGCGCCACCATGCCGGGCTAATTTTTTCCATATATATCAGTTGGCCAATTAATTTCTTTCTATTGATAGTAGAGACGGGTCTCACTCTTGCTCAGGCTGGTTTCGAACTCCTTACGAGCAATCCACCACCTGCCTAGGCCTTCCAGAGTGCTAGGATTACAGGCGTGAGCCACCTTGCTCTGCCCAAAGAATCTTTAAACCCACCCATAACCTATAAGCCCCTTCCCTCTTCGTAATGGCCCACCTTTTCCACAAACCAATGTATGCCTCCAAAGTATTGATTTTTGATTTTACCTGTAATCCCTGTCTCCCTGAGATGTATAAAACCAAACTGTAACCCAGCCACAGCCAGTCCACTTGCTCATGGCTTCTTGGGAGTGGCTCCTGGTCATGGTCCTCAAATTTGAATCAGACTAAATCTCTTTAAAATTATTTTACAGAGTTTGGCTTTTTTTTCCATTGACACCAGTAAACCTCAACAAGAAAAGGATTCATATCCCAATAAAAATTGGGCAAAACCAATAAGCAAAGAAATATAAATGGCTTTATGAGCACCGAAAAAAAGTTTTACTTTTTTATTTTATTTTTTTTATTTTTAAAAATGTTTTACTTTGAATGGATGAAATGATGCTGTATCACTTGATGGGAGCTTTATTTCAAATTCTAGTTCATTTGCTCCTGCTGCCCCTTTCCTGAAAGTCTCAATACTAAAAGTCTGAGAAACCCTGTATTTGGGGAAGTTTATCCTTTACCACTAAGTTTGATGGGAGGGGGCGAAGAGAACGTGACTGGAAACGCCGCTGGGAATGGGACTTAGCTCCGCCATCCCTAATAAGCCTATAAGCCTGGGACCGCCGTGGTCCTCCCAAGGACGACGCCGAGCAGCTGACTTGGGCGTGTCCCAGGGGAGGGAGGTTCTAGCCGCCGCCCTCTCGATGGTAGGGCTGGCCGCAGCCTAGTCTCTGGGCGCCGCCATGTTGGAGGCTCAGAACCCAAGTGGTGGCTGCGAGTGCCGGAGCCCGCGCGCTAGCGAGGTCGACTCCACCGTGCAGATGCTGAAAGTTATTCCCCGGCTGTTCCTGGGTGGGGCGGCGGCCGTCGCGAAGCCAGACCAGCTGAGGGCGGCGGGCATCTCAGCCTTGCTGACGGTGGACTCGGAGGACCCCAGCTTCAAGTTGAGGGCTGAGATCGAGGATCTATGGAGCCTCTTTGTGCCAGCCCTGGACAGACCCGAGACCGACCTGCTCAGCCATCTGGACCGCTGCATATCCTTCATCACACGGGCCCGCGACGACGACCGTGGGGTGTTGGTGCACTGGTGAGTGGTCGGATCAGTGGGGAGAAGTGCCTCGCCTCGCATTCGGTCTGCCCTCGTCACCCCTTTCATCCGAGGTCACCAGGGAAGTACGAGGGGTGTAATCAAACCATTCCCATTCCCTCCTGCTGGAGGCGTGGGTCCGAGAGAGGGTAGGGGGTTGGAGGCGAGCCCTTGATGGCGTGTATGCTTTCATTCGTTCATGTTTTGGTTGGTTTATTCTGCAGCAAGAGTTGTTTCTTGGGAGTGGGAAGGGGTGTCATCAGATAAATAACAAAATTCCGACACCCTAAGGAGTTTACAGCTCTCTGGGAGAAGCCAGACACTCATCCGATGATTGTAATACAAACTAGGATGCTACGTGTTTACTAAGAGATTAACAAAGGTTTAAGGTTATTTAGACTTAAGAGGAAGAGCATATTATTTTTAATGTTTTTGTTTGGGGTGAGGGTGTTGGTTGATGAAAGGGGAATTGGTTATAATCTAAAGGACACCTGGGCCATCCTTGCCTAGGGGAGAAATGGGGTAGGTTGCTGCCAAAACAAAAAGAAAATGTTGGTGGGTATTTGGGACTCCGTAAGTAGTCCTTGGTTGAATTGGAGGGTAATAACAATAATTTGAATTTATTGAGCACTTACTGGTGTGCCAGCACTTGTTCTAAATTTTACACAAGAACAGAAGGTAGTGATAGAATCCAAAGAAGTCTGAGACTAGATCTCCAGGGCCTTGAAAGCTAAGAGCAAAGGAGTTTGGATTAGTTCTGAAGTCCTTACAAAATTTTTAAAAACTACTGTAGGGCCGGTCGAGGTGGCTCACGCCTGTAATCCTAGCACTCTGGGAGGCCAGGGCGGGCAGATTGCTCCAGGTCAGGAGTTAGAAACCAGCCTGAGCAAGAGCAAGACCCTGTCTCTACTATAAATAGAAAGAAATTAATTGGCCAACTAATATATAGAGAAAAAATTAGCCAGGCATGGTGGCATGCCTGGAGTCCCAGCTACTTGGGAGGCTGAGGCAGAAGGATTGCTTGAGCCCAGGAGTTTGAGGTTGCTGTGAGCTAGGCTGACGCCATGGCACTCACTCTATCCTGGGCAACAAAGTGAGACTGTGTCTCAAAAAAAAAAAAAAAAAACAAAAAAACTACTGTAATTATTTTTGAATAGGTAATACATTCACAGGGTTCAAAATGCAAGAGGAACATGGAAATAAAGGAATCATTCTTTGTACATTGGTAGTATTTCAGAGGCAATAGGTTTATTTGAGTAGAAGTAGAAATGCAGTGAATCTGAATTTTACTATTAATAGGGGCTGGGTTTTTTTTTTTTTTTTAATTGTTGCTATTTGCCGTTTATCTTGAAGGTCTCTTTTTCAGTCATGCAGGACTTAGTCGAAGTGTTGCTATTGTGACTGCTTTTTTGATGAAGACTGACCTCCTTACCTTTGAAGAAGCCTATGAATATATCAAGACTATCAAACCAGAGGCTAAGTGAGTTCTTTGTTAAAGTAAAAATTCTGCTTTTGTGATGTGATTTTATTTAAAGAAAATTGAACTATATATTTCTTTGTCATTACAGTATGAATGAGGGGTTTGAGTGGCAACTGAAATTATACGACGCAATGGATACTAAAGTGGATACCTCTAGTGCAATTTATAAGCAATATCGTTTACAAAAGGTTACCGAGAAGTATCCAGGTAAGTAATAATTGCTGGTGTTTACTGGGGTCTTTTTAGAAGTTATTTACTCTAACACTGAACAGATTATCTCACTTCCAACAATCGAGAAACTATTGTTTCCTTTTGAAACTGTAGTTTCCTTGGAAATAACTTATTTAAGGTCATGTGGTTTGTAAATGGCAGGGCTGGGATTTGAACTCAGGTAATCTGTGCTAAGAATCCAAGGACTTAATCACTATGCTTGTTACTGAAAGTTGGGCATTTGTCCCTGAGGCTATGAGCTTTTAAAGGGGATGGTCCTGATTAATCCATCTTGAGCCATCTCCTGTGGCACAAAGGACAAAGGCCATTTTCCTGCCCCTTAGTGTAAGGAGATTTGGAAGAGACAGAGATGTTTTTATCTGGCCATTCTCTGTTACATGCTCTTTTACATTATCCTGATTTCTCAACACTGGAATTTGATTTTTTTTTTTTTTTAATTTCTAAGGGTAGCATTTGTTGCCTCAATTTGGCATTAACTGAGTTTTGACTGAAAGTGCAGAGTTGATTTTGACAAATAAATACATTTTAATTATCTTATACAGAATTGCAGAATTTACCACAAGAACTTTTTGCTGTTGACCCAACCACCATTTCACAAGGATTGACAGATCAGGTTCTCTACAGATGTAGAAAGTGCAGGTAAAATATTTTGTATCCTCTGGAGAATTTTATCTTGTCTCAGTAGCTGAAAAGTACTTAAACGTTTCATTTTCTTAAATCTCTGTGGGAAGGATTTAATTGAATTATATAGAAATTTCTAATTCAAATCTGTTTTTAAGAATAATTCTTAAAGGTAAAAGTAATCAGATTGTAGGGGTTATTGCAAATGTTTGTTTGGGGGTTGCAGGCGATCCTTGTTTCGAAGATCTAGTGTTTTGGAACATAAAGAAGGAAAAGGGATTGATGACTTTGTCCACAAGAGAATAAAGCCGCATTCAGTGTATGAATTTTCATGTACATCTTATTTCATTGAGCCTGTACAATGGATGGAATCCACTTTGTTGGGAGTGATGGATGGACAGGTGAGAACACATTTTATTTTCTATAATTTTATTGTATTATCTATATTTTATTCCTTCTTGCATTTTAAACCATATCTTAACTAGTGTTTTAGTCCATTTATTAACTCCTTTTTTCTGAAGATTGTATCTTTCTAGTTTAGATAAGACTGTCAAAGTATTTTTAAAAAATTAGCTGATCCAACATAGTGAACTACTTTTGGTTGAGAGCCCTGGTCTAGGTTAATAATGTCCTATTAAGTAAGGCTGTTGTTTATATTTTTTCAAATATAACACTAACATTTTAAAATTAATTAGCATATTTATTTAACAGAATTTGAATAATGTTTAACAGAATTTGAACTTTGCAACAAGTAGGGTAAATCAAGGATTTAAAAATTAAAGTTTCTTTCCTTTCTTTTTCTCTGTTAGCTTCATGTATCTTCTTTTCCTGAGCTTTTAATTTAGTATGTTTGCTATGAGATTCTTTTTCATTTTCTGTTAAAGAGTGCAGCTCTCGAGTAGGTAGGACTACGGGCCTGTGCCACCACACTCAGCTAATTTTTCCATTTTTTTTGTAGAGCCTAGGTCTGTTGCCCAGGCTGTTCTCAAACTCCTGGGCTCAAGGGATACTCCCACCTAAGCCTCCCAAAGTGCTAGGATTATAGGTGTGAGTCACCAGACCCAGCCTACTTCACATTGTTGACAGCATTATTTGTAACAGAGTTTTAAATTTTGATGAAATTCAGTTTACCTGTTTTTCTCTTTTGTGGCTTGTGCTTTTGTCTTGCTGCTTTTATGTAACCTGGAAAACATACCACATATACCCCAAGTTAAATACATTTTTTTGAAAGATGCTAAATCACATTTGTGCAATACTTCTTATATACATATTTGAATTTTTTATAGACTGTATACCTAGAAGTGAAATTTCTGGCTTGAAGAATGTATACGTTTTAAATATTAGTAATAGTCTAAACAGACATTCAAAATGTCCATAATTTGCTTTTCACTAACTGAATGCATGTACTCATTTCCTTATATCCTTAGCATGATAGATACCATAGAGCTGGTAAAGTTTTGTCAGTCTGTCAATCTGTGGGTTGAAAAATGTTAATCCTAAAATGTTTAATTTGAATTTTCATGACTACTAGAGGACCAACATCTTTATGTATTTACCAGCTATTTATAGTTTATTTTTCTGTAAATTGCTTTCACATCTTTAGCCCATTTTTCTATGGGTTCTGTCTTTTTCTTATTGATATGTTGGAGCTCTTTATATATTCTAGATGTTCATGCTTTGTCTAATATATTGTAATTATTTTCTCTAGACTGTTGCTTATTTCAATTTTTCCGTATATTTTGTCATATTAAAATACATTTATGTAATCAAATCTGTTCATTTTTTCATTTACGGTTTCTGAGTTTTACATCCAGACTTTCTGTAGCTCAAGATTAAAAATAAAAATCCCTACCTCATACTATGCACAAATTAAAGAGCTAACCATAAAAAATAATGTTATAACTACATTAGAAGAAAATATAATTGACTTAAGTATCTTTGGATTTATCTGTTTTACTGGAATATCTATTTGTTTTAAGTAGCCAGAAATCTGACTTATATGCTGTCAATATCAGTCACAGAACATGAGAATCCTAACATGCTTTTCTGTCCTATAGCCATCATGATTTTAGGTTGAAACCTTAAATTATAAACTGATTTAAAAGCCATTTGCATATGCCACATCCATTGAACCTTCCTTAATCTAATCTCAGACTTCACCTTTCTCCCCTTAACTGGAATTCATCTGTTCCTTCTCTAAACTCCCTGAAAAAAACATGCCTCTTATGCAATAATTATAGTGCACCATTCTATTACAGTAAATTTCCAATGTATTTCATCTCACTGATTAGATTATAAACTCCTCGAGGTGGGGGCCATGTCTTAGCTGTTTTTTGTATTCTGTATTGCCAAGGTAATTATTTGTTTTGTAGAAAAGTGAATGAATGAAGTAACACATTTGCTTTATTTCAGCTTCTTTGTCCAAAATGCAGTGCCAAGTTGGGCTCCTTCAACTGGCATGGTGAACAGTGCTCTTGTGGTAGATGGATAACGCCTGCTTTTCAAATACATAAGAGTAAAGTGGATGAAATGAAAATGCTGTCAGCTTTGGGGTCACAATCAGGAACAATATGAACTTGTGATATTTGATAGCCTGGGAAGAAACTTGCTGATATGTGCTACCCTTGCTTATTCATTCATGGCAGTTTTTAGGCCATCAACATTTCATATGAAAAGTGAGAAGATAAAATCATCTGATGTAACATGGATACTGCTTTCTTAGCTTATTACATGATATAAGTAGACTACTTTACATGGCAAACAAAGCCTTTTAATCATGTTCATTTTATTGGATATTAAAATCTGTTATAAACCTGATATGTTCTTTTTTATATATTTTTAAAAGTTCTGATGTTTGGAATGTTAGTTATGTGATCCTAAGGTCTGGATGGACAAAATTATTTATAAAAATTATTTTTAGATACTATTATGTATTTATAATATTTATATAATTATAATATATTTTATATAATTATATAATAATTATTATATATTATTATGTTTAGAAACTATTATGTTTGGATAGGTGTTCTTTTATTTCCAGGAATGTAAAGCAGATTTGGATATATTTTTGGAATTTATTTCTTTTTCTCTCTTTTTTTTGTGACAGTCTCCCTTTGTTGCCCAGACTAGAGTGAGTGCCATGGCATCAGCCTAGCTCACATCAACCTCAACTTCCTGGGCTCAAGCAATCCTACTATCTCAGCCTCCCGAGTAGCTGGGACTACAGGCATGCGCCACCATGCCCAGCTAGTTTTTGTATATTTATATATTTTTTAGTTGGTCAATTAATTTCTTTCTATTTTTAGTAGAGACGCATTCTCACTCTTGCTCAGGCTGGTTTCAAACTCCTGACCTTGAGCAATCCTTCCGCCTCATCCTCCCAAAGTGCTAGGATTACAGGCAAGAGCCACCACGCCCGGCCTATTTCTTTTTTTTTCTTTTAAGGGGCATTAGTAAACCCATGTATGTCTAGGTTTTTGTCTTGGAAATGTAAAGAAAAGGCCATTAGTGAAACACTGATTAAAATACGGTTTTCAGAGCCAGGCACTGTGGCTCATGCCTGTCATCTCAGCTATGCTAGGGGGGAGGCTAAGCCAGAGTATCACCTGAGGCCAGAAATTTGAGACCAGCTTTAGGCAACATAGCAAGATCCCATCTCAAAAAAAAAAAAAAAAAAAATGTGGGTTTCACTATTATTGTTAAGGAATCCCAATTATCTACATTTGTAGAAAAGTGTGTTTAAGATGCCTGTTTAAGTTAGATGTGTTTCTAATGAAGAAATCAAATGTGGAGTTCTATATATCAGTTAATTTTTTAGCCCAATATGTCTGTTTATTGGAAAGATTAATATGTCCAGATTAGCTTTTTAACCTGATGTCTAGAAACTAGAATTATTTATTATTAATAGTTATTATTGGACCTAATTAGGTATTTGAACATTTACATGAAATCAGAATTAGCTAATAAAGAGATATAGTCCATGTTCTTAAAACATTTTGTGTATTTACGTGTGTGTGTATAATAAACACAAAAATGTGAGTAATTTCAAAATACAAAAGAAATGTGAATAATGATCCTCTGTAAAAAAGCCTAGCTTAATTTTTGACAATGTATGGGAGTGTTACGGATGATTTTTGAGAAAAATCTCAACATAGGACCTGGAGCCTTTGGCAACTTCCATATGCTTATAATTCCTCCATTTCTGTCTTGGCTTTCACAAAATCACTTTTTTGCTTCATGCCATTATCCTCTAGAAAGCTTTTTAAAAACCCTATGAAATTGCTCCTTTTGTAGGTAAAAAGTAGTTGAATAGCTGCAGTATTATATGGCTCAAGTTTATGCCTTTCCATCATACACTGTAACATATAGCACAGAGAATTACATAGATTTTATTTGAATTTACAGTTGTCAACTCAGCCAGTATTTATATGTGCACAACTCTAGGTGTTACAGTGAAGAAATCAGATAAAGCCCCTGCTTTCTTACAATTTCTAGTTGGAAGTGATAGTACCTTTTTTGAAAGATAATTGGTATTTACCAGTGAGTAATTATGTGGGGAAACAACTTTTCCTTATGTAAATTTTGTGAAACATCCACTAAGCAACATTTTCAGATTTAAAGTCCTTCAATGCTTTATTTTTGGGGGGTAGATATAATAGAAAATCTTTGTTCTTTTAAAAAAATAGATTTCCTTTTTTAAACATTTCATGTAGGAATAGCAATTTAGGACATTTGGAATTATACATTTGTTGAAAAAAGCAAAATTACTTCAGTGGCAATGTGGGACAGTGAAAGCAGTACTAACATAAAGTATGTTCTAATCTGGCTCTGCTAATCATTATCTTCCTGAAAGTGAGCAGGTCTTTTGAGAACTGTGGATCAGTTTTCTCCTTTACAAAGTGGGATTGATTAGAAAAGTGCTGCTCTCCTGACAGTCATTTTAAAGATCATTTACATTAGCCTTCATTCCTTTCTAAATGAAATTGAGATAACAGTTTCTATATCTGGGTTATTATGAGGATTTTTGTGATATGATGCAGGTAAAGAACTTAGTATGGTGCCTAGCTAGTATTCAACATTTTTCTGTAAAACAGCTGCAATTTATTGAGCACATACCATATGCCAGTCAGTGTGCTAATCACTTAATGTGTATTATCTAATTAAAACTTCACAAAAACTCTGAGATAGATGCTATTCTCATTTTACAAGTGAAACTGAGGTTTGGAAAGATGAAGTCACTCCCTCAGTTACATTGCTAGCAGATGGTTAAGCCTAGATTAGAATTAAGACTGATTCCAAAAATCTGAGCTTTTAACCTCTACATTCTAATGTTTGGGTTCACTGCTTAGGGTGATATATGCCTTAAAGATAGAGTGAAAATGTTGATCAGATTGTAAAATTTAATAGTACTGATGAAATGCAATTTTAACTATATTGTACATTCACTAGTCAGCCTCCTCAACATTTGCAGAGTTCTGACAAGAATACAAATTGAGGTCCCCATGCTATTTGTCTTAACATTTAAAGTTATAAGTCAAGCTTCCTAACTTAAATAATATGTTTTACTCTCTTATCTTGACAAATACAGCTTCGTAATGATTTGGAAGGCCATCTGATTTTATGAAATTCTGTGACAAAACATGGCAAGGCAGGGGAGAGGTGGCTCCTGGCCTACAGGCTGCTTCCTTTCCCTACCCCTTGATTTGTGTGTGTGTGTGTGTGTGTGTGTGTGTGTGTGTGTGTGTAGAGAGAGAGATTCCCTACTTAAATGTCTAAGCTCTGCTTTTTGTCTACACCCCTCGTTTATACCATTGCCTCATTTCACCCTTAAAAGGTCAGAGGCTTGAGCAAGTCCTAGAAGCAGAAGCAGGCTTGAATCCGTATGGGCTATTTGGGTGTTAGAATGATGTCTGAAAGGGGGCATGTGTTCCAGTTGGGCATATCACCTTGGCACCATGGTTTTGTTTTTTTTTTTTGAGACAGTTTCACTCTGTCTCTACACCCAGGCTAGAGTGCTGTCGTGTCAGCCTAGCTCACAGCAACCTCAAACTCCTGGGCTCAAGTGATCCTATTGCCTTAGCCTCCCGAGTAGCTGGGACGACAGGCACATGCCACCATGCCTGGCTGATTTTTTCTATATATTTTTAGTTGTCCAATTAATTTCTTTCTATTAGTAGAGACGGGGTCTCACTCTTGCTCAGGCTGGTTTGGAACTCCTGACCTTGAGTGATCCACCAACCTTGGCCTCCCAGAGTGCTAGGATTATAGGCTTGAGCCACTATGCCCAGCCAGCACCCTGGTTTCTTACCCTTGGGGAGAGAAGTTTAGAGTAAAGTCCTCTAAGGTTTAGATCTAGAAAAGATGCTCCCCTTGCCTAAATCAAAGAGTGGTATTGTCTTTACATGTGAAGTTCCCTCACAAATTTTATTTCTATCCTGTGATCACATTTGGGGCCAAAAAAAATTATTTCTATTCCAGGGTTTACATTGAAAATGAATGAGGAATAGATTGAAGAAAAAGGATTCAATAACATTCAACACGTTTTTAAAACGTTAAGGCCCTGTTTGTTAGAGATACATATCGAAGTATTTACAGGTAAAATAATAGATGAGTGGGATTTGCTTTAAAATATTCCAGGAAAAAAACAAAGCAAGCCTGTAATCCTAGCACGCTGGGAGGCCAAGGCAGGAGGATTGCTCGAGGTCAGGAGTTCCAAACCAGCCTGAGCAAGAGCGAGACCCCGTCTCTACTATAACTAGAAAGAAATTAATTGGCCAACTAATATATATAGAAAAAATTAGCCGGGCATGGTGGCGCATGCCTGTAGTCCCAGCTACTTGGGAGACTGAGGCAGGAGGATGTCTTGAGCCCAGGAGTTTGAGGTTGCTGTGAGCTAGGCTGATGCCACGGCACTCACTCTATCCTGGTTAACAAAGCGAGACTGTCTCATAAAAAAACCAACAACAGCAACAAAAATAACAAGGCAAAAGGAAATATAGAAGTGTTTTTTGGGAAAGGATAGATAAATGTCAAAGCTAGGTGCTAGGAACAAGGGGATTCATTATATTGTTTCTTGTATTTGTTTGAAAGTTTCCATATTAAAAGTTTATTTATTTTTTGAGACAGTCTCACTGTGTTGCCCAGGCTAGATTGAGTTCTGTGGCGTCAGCCTAGCTCACAGCAACCTCAATTTCCTGGGCTCAAGCAATCCTCCTGCCTCAGCCTCCCTAGCTGGGACTACAGGCATGAGCCACCATGTCCGGCTAATTTTTTTCTATATAAGTTGGCCAATTAATTTCTTTCTAGTTATAGTAGAGATGGGGTCTTGCTCTTGCTCAGGCTGGTTTGGAACTCCTGACCTTGAGCAATCCACCCTTCTGGGCCTCCCAGAGTACTACGATTACAGGCGTGAACCACTGCACCCGGCCTTAAAAGTTTATTTTTTAAAGATTAAAATGCTAAATAAATAAACTTTAAGATGTTAGTGTTGGCATAAAATAATTTTTTTAAGTGAAAAATCCTAAAGAATTTGGAGATAAAATAAATTCAGCAGGGTTTTTTGATTTAAGATTGTTGCACAAAAAATCAATAAGTGTTACCATACCCCGCTGATAACTGATAGGGAAAAAAGGCTACGAAAAACAAAATATAAAACTATGAAGATAGGGCGACTTCTGCCACCCCCCCCTTGGGGCCCCAGTACTTCGTCCAGGACTAAAAAATTATTTAAAAAAACCAAAACTATGAAGATGAAATAAAAAAGAAAATCTTGACCTCAGGAGAGGGAAAGATTTCTACTTGTAAGATATAAATAGCAGAGATCATAAAAGATTGTTAAATTTCACAATATTGAAATTGAAATGTAGAGGAAAAACCCCCATAAACAGAGATAAATATCAGCCTGGAAGAAGGTATTTACAACATATATACTGGGTAAATGAATACAGTGGGCTGTCTTGCGATGTATACATCATCAAGAGAGAGGAAACCCAACAGCAAATTTTATTATAAGAGAGAGTCAGCTGTTCACGGAAGGGGAAATAAGATTTCATAAATGGAAAGAAGGCACCACTTCTTTAATTGTCAGGGAAATGTAAATTGTAATCACACCTTTCACAGTTGTAAAACTTGTAAAAGTCTGATGATAATCTAGTGTTGGTAAAAATGTGGAGCAAAAAACTCGTCACCGCTAATGTTGATGTAAATTGGTATAATTTAGCAAGTGGTTATATTCCATCTCTATCCTACTCTATGACCCAGTGTACATGTTGCATGTAGATGTTCTTGCATATATGCACAAGAAGACCCATACAAGGATATATTTTATGTAACAGTAAACAATTGAAACAACCCAAATGTCTATCATTAGGGAAATGAAAAAAGAAATTGTGATATATGTATTCAAGAAAATACCATATAACTGTTGAAACATGGATAGATCCTCAAAAAGTAAATGTCAAATGAGAAAAGTGATTTGGAGAACATTGGAGTATGATAAATTTATGTAAACCTAAAAATGACACTAAACATATCTATAAACATTTAAACATGGTAAAAGTAAAAATAAAAATGGACTAGAATGATTCCCATAAAATTCATTATGAAGTGGCCTATGCAAAAGGAGGGAATTGAAGCAGGAGAGAAAGAAGAGTTCAACATTATCTGAAATGTTTAATTTCTTATTAAAGCAACCTGAGACAAAAATGAAAAATGTTAATATTTGTTAATTCTTAGTGATAGGAACACACTATTTCATAATTACCTGCACTTTTTGAATAAAAAATAAAATCTTTTGAAAATTGCTGCAGTTCAGTTGTGATTTTCTTGAGAGACTAAACTGGTATACAGAACAGAAGACTCACTGATTTTATTTTATCAATAGTTTTTATGTCAATTTTTGGATTTGCAGTTGGGTGAGAATAAAATTGTTATAAATTTCTCCTTAAATGGAAACAGTAGTTGTCTGGTAACAGAAGAAATCACATTTAATGTAAGGGGATTTCATGAATTTTTTATTGCTTTGGGTGGCAGAGAGAGTTTGCATTATGCAATCTGCAGTAATATCCAGCCATGAGGAGTTTGGAGGGTTCCGGTAAGCATTTCTGTTTGTTTAGTAACCATGGGAAAGATTCCACTTGGTCCTAGAGGGATACGTGTTCTTATGGTAGTCACTGGTATATTCACTGGCCGCTGAAATTTAAAAAGGATGAAAAAAATTCTATTAAGTAGCGTCCTTGAAACTTCTTAAAAAATCACACTCAGTCCATGTTTTCAGTGTGAGTTCGTGATGTGTCTGAATTTCATTCAAATAAATCTGCATCTTAAGTTTTAGTAACAAAAAGATTGGGAATTTAGATTATTGTAGGTTTTAGGGTAGACTCGCTCGGACTTTTACTCAGTATTAATGCTTTAAAAACTCGTCTTGGGAGATAAGTTTGAGCATGGGGAGTTTATGTTTTATATTTGCTTTATTTAAAATTGTTTAAATAAAGGTAGGTTTCTAGAATTATGATTTATATAACTTATACTGTGCCAGGAAAGCAGTTCTAGCGAATGCGGAAAAATAGTTGTGTTTTTCTTTCATACACTTGTGTATATGAAGAATTTTTACACCGACAGAAGTATTCGTGGAAATTAAGCCAATTTACTCTATTAGTGTCTAATTTTGTTCTGAGGTATCTAAACTGTGGTATTAAGAAGGATAATCAGGGAATAAGCCAGTATGTTCAGAAAAGAGTTTTACTTTTCATTTTCAATATTATCGATAAATTTTGTTTAACCGAAGCGGTGTTTGTGTGTCTTTTCTCCCCACCCCCTTAAACAGCGGGACAGAAAGCGCTGGAAACTCCAAAAGGGAAATATTTACTCAGGGATCTATTTCAGTTAGCTTAGTCGCTGACGTTCTCTAGCTTGCATAGGTCCCTCGTGCAGTAGCAGTAGTTTGTCTTTATTCGGCCACCGTCTCATCAGCGTTTCAGAGTGTTTTGTCCGCAAGCGGCCGCCATCCCTGGTATTATTCGCTGAGTTCCAGGGCAGGGGAATTTGCGTTATGGGGGAGCCGGCTTGTATTGCCGGCACCATGGAGTCACCTTTTAGCCTTGGACTCTCTCACAAGCCGGATGAAGACTGGGGTGAGTGGGATCTGATAACGTATTGAGGTGGCTCGGCTTCGCGTCTAAGGGTTTCTTCCTACTTCCGCCCACTTTCGATGACAGGTGTGGACGAACGCTTCCTGGGGAATGAGGCTACTAGTCGCTCGCATCCGTCCTCCTGGAAGAGCCGCCGAACTGTTCGGCTTCTGTTCTGGCCACAGCGAGAGGAAAATGTTGTCTAATTGGAATTACTATCGTTTTTTGCCCCCCACTGTTCCCCTTGGTGATCTTTCTGTGGGGCAAAAAGTGGACGTCTTTAAGAGGCTTAGGGTAGGAGGGCTGTGACCACCAGAAAGGCTACAGGCTATCTTCTGAGTGTGGGATATGGGCGGTGATCGCACTGGAGTGCCTTTAGGTGTGTGTGTTCGTTGTATTCGTTGTATATGAGAGAATGTGGATGTGTACAAAAAATCCTCATCTCGCAGCTTCCACCTTAAACGGCTGATGTCCATTTTGGCAGAGAAGCAAAGAACCCAAGTACCTGACCTCCGGTCCATGATTCCCTCGACCTTACTCTTATGAACATTTAATCCTGATGAGTGCTCTCCAGATGTAACTCTGAATTTTCCCGTTAAGGATATTTCGTTTGTTTGTTTTGGTGCTCAGTAAATGTGGAGTGGCATGTATTGGAATTGAGAGTGGAGAAGCTTTGTCATCTAAGTGTTTAGAGGAAACTTTTATTTCCTCTTTGATTGCAGGATATAGTACTAGCATTGTTCTTCAGTTCAATGTATGAATTTGAGATTGTGTAGGTCCCCCAATGGGTCCTCTAGTGAGCCTACACCATTCACCAGCTTTGGAATTTGGGGGGAAGCCAGACTGATATTTATTTTTCTCTCTTGGACCAGCATTCTCAGTATTGTGAGTGGAATCTCAACTCCATTTATTGAATGAAGTACTCATTTAATTTTTAAAGGGCAGAAGTTCTCTAAAATTATATTCTATTGGAGATTTATTTAAATCCCTAGGCAGGTTTTCTAAGAGTTGCTGGAAAAACTTTAGACTTTCCATTCCCAGTGTATTTTACCAAGCCAAATATATTAGTAACAGTTACCATTTATTTAGCACTTTGTGTCAGGCATCTTGCTAAGCTCCTCACATGCATTATTTTATTTCATCCTCTCAACAGTCCAATGTGTTACTGTTACTTTACAGACGAGGAAACTGAGGCTGAGAGAGAATTTGTATTCAGAGTCTTAGAGCTAGTCAGTGGCTAGACTGACTGGATTGGATCAGAACCAGTTTTGTCTACTTGCAAAGCCTGTTCCCCCTAATCTCTGTTCTGTAATCTTTTCCTAAGTTATTTCTATAGAATTTATTCTTCCTAAAATCCCCAGTTATTAACAAGTCTACTTCAGTATATTGGGTAGTTATGATTTGTTTTCTCAACTGGTTAACTTTTTGTATTTTCATGGTAGTTCTTAAACTATAACTGTGGGGCACTTCTTCATACCATTGTTATGTTTTGTCTTCTGATGCCCAGGCTGCATTTTCCTGACTAATCTGATAATTTGATTCCTAGTCTTAATGTTCTTTAACAGAGCGTTCAGTTCTTTGCAGTCAGTTCACTGAATCACTTCTCTCAGGTATCCTGCCCTGTCACTCACTGAAAGTGTTCATTTCCTATTGTTTTCCAGGTTTCCCTTTTCAAACTGTTAACAATCTTCTCTTAGTTGAGCAACACTTTAATTTTGATTCCTTAGGTGTTCAGTAAATAGGATTGATTTTTGTAGGCACTAGAGTGAAACACTACTTACTGTCTGCTAATGTTTCTTTCTCTGGAAGTTGCTGTTTTGGGTGTTAAGGTACTTCACTGATTTACTTGGGTTTTTTTTGTTGTTGTTGTTGAAAGAGTCTCGCTTTGTTGCCCAGGCTAGAGTGAGTGCGGTGGCGTGAGCCTAGCTCACAGCAACCTCAAACTCCTGGGCTCAAGCAATCCTACTGCTTCAGCCTCCCAAGTAGCTGGGACTCCAGGCATGCGCATGCGCCACCATGCCCGGCTAATTTTTTCTCTTTATATTAGTTGACCAATTAATTTCTTTTTATTTATAATAGAGATGGGGTCTCGCTTTTGCTCAGGCTGGTTTCGAACTCCTGACCTCGAGCAATCCACCTACCTCAGCCTCCCAGAGTGCTAGGATTACAGACATGAGCCATTGCGCCCGGCCGGTTTTTGGTTTTTAATATTAGAAGCTATCCAGTTAAGATCAGATTATGTAATTAGTACTTATTGTGATTTAAACAACTTTTAATAATTTAAATACAACAGTCAGCTCAGAGAAGACTGAGCGATGTACTTTTCTTTTTCTTTTTAACTTGGGTAATGAAATTTAGAGTAGATGTCTGGAAACATTTTCTGTAAAGGTCCAGATAGTAAATATCTTAGGCTTTGTGATAACATGGTCTTTGTTATACCTACTCAAGTCTGCTCTTGAAGTACAAAAGCAGCCATAAACAATATAAACAAGTGAGCATGGCTGTGTTCCAATAAAACTTTATAGACACTCAAATTTGAATTTCCCATAATTATTTTCAATACTTAATAGTCATACTTTTTTAGTTCAGTTTTAGATTTACACAGTGATTGAGCAAATAGTAAATAGAGAGTTCCATATACAAACCACCTCCCCACCCCAGTTTCCCCTATTGGTAACACTTGCATTAGTGTGTGATACATTTGTTACAATTGATAAGCCACTATTATTGTATTGTTATTAACTAAAGTCCATAGTTTACATTAAGGCTCACTTTGTTGGGCATTTTGTGGGTTTTGACAAATGTATAATGACATGTATCCATCATTACAGTATCATATATAATAGTTTTATTTCCCTAAAAATCCCCTATGTTCCACCTATTCATTCCTCCCTCCCACCTCCCAAGCCCCCAGGTAACTACTGATCTTTTCACTTTCTCTGTAGTTTTGCTTTTTCAGAATGTCCTATAGTTGGAATCATACATTTTATGGCCTTTTGAATTGGCTTCTTTCACTTAGCAATACACATTTAAGGTCCCTCCATGTCTTTTCATGTCTTGATAGCTCATTTCTTTTTAGCGCTGAATAGTATTAAATTCTGTGGATGTTCCACATCCTCAGTGTATGAGTGGCTGCTATACATAGGCCAAACATAGTTGGCCATAAGAAAATACCATAGAGTTCAAGATCAGGATGCTAGCATGCTCAGGTTCTGGTAAGGGCTCTCTTCCTTACTTACAGTGTCTGCCTTCTTGCTGTATCTTCTCATGGCATTGAGAGAGACAATCTTCTTATTAAGCCACAGATCTATTGGATTAGAGACCCACTCTTATGACCTCTTTTAACCTTAATTACCTCCTAAGGACCCTATCTCTGGATAGAGTCATATTGGGTGTCAGGACTTCAACGTATGAATTTGAGGGGACACAATTTAGTACACAGCACAGTTTGCTTATCCATTTACCTAGTGAAAGATATCTGGGTTGCTTCCAAGTTTTGACAATTATATATAAAGCTGCTGTAGACATTTGGGTGCAGGTTTTCGTGTAGACATAAGTTTTCAGATCATTTGGATAGATATAAAGGAGCACAATTACTGGATTGTATGGTGAGATTATGTTTTATAAGAAACTGCCAGACTGTTTTCCAAAGTAGCTGTACTGTTTTGCACTCCCATCAGCAGTGAAGGAATATTCCTGTTGCTCTACATCTTTACTAGCTTTCGGAGTATTCTATAAATATACAAGTATATTTATCAACCTACCTTTTTTAATCACAGAAAAGATGAGAGATTAGTACATCAATAATTCATATTTTCCTTAACTAGATTTACCAACTGTTAACATCCTGCCACACTCACTTCGTTTCTCAATATTACCTATACTTCCCTCCTCTTTTACCATCTGAAAGTTGTCTGCAGATAATATGAAACTCCTACACACTTCAGTATGTGTTTCTTAAGAACAAGGAGGTACTTATTTTTAAAAAGCTTGAATTCATATTAATACCTACATTTCAAAGCCAACATCACAGAGTTCTTTCTCACCTTGCATTATATTCTTGTATTTCTCTTCTCCCACTATGTGAATTTTGATTCCCAGTAACATCATTTGTTTTTATAGTCTCACTTTGGCTACTTTGTTGAAAATAGACTGAAAGGGGAGCAAGGGCAGAAGCAGGGAGACTATTTGGAGTTTTCTGTAGCAATCCTCATGAGTTATAATGGTAGTAGTGGTGGTAATGAGAAGTGGTTGGATTATGGATGTACACACCCAGCCCTATATGTACACACCCACCCCTACATATACACACATAGTTTTTTTTCCCAGAAAAATTTAACAGGTTTATTTATAATTGTTATAAAGTTGATCTGCTGAAATTTGTTCACTGAAACATTTGACTTGCATTAATACTTCACATCCCCACATTTATATTAAAAATTCACACACAAATGAAAATGGAAAAACCGCCAGTACCCGATTTCTGTCCCCTATTTTTCCACTTGAAATCATATACTTAGGTACCTTTTGAGCCCATTGGGGGAAAAATATTTAATGTTCAGAACTACCAATAACAGGAAGAAGAGAATCTTTTTTTTGAGAATGCAATGTTTTCCCATCATAGTGGATTCTTAAGCACGTTCTCCACGTATGCGGTATGCTTGCTGGCTGTCTTTTGGCATAATTATTACATGTTTGGCATGGATAGCACACAGATTGGTGTCTTCAAAAAGGCCAACCAGATAGGCCTCACTTGCCTCCTGCAAAGCACCAATAGCTGTGCTCTGGAAGTGCAGATCTGAGCAATTTCTCTCACCAGACACTGGAAAGGAAGTTTGGGAATCAGAAGTTCAGTGGAAGTTCAGCGGACTTCTGATAACGTCTAATTTCATGGAGTGCCCCTGTACCAGGCCTGTAGTGATGAGGTTTCTTCACCCCTCCAGTAGAGATTGCATTCTTGCCAGCGGCTTTTGTAGTCAGTTGCTTCCTGGATGCTTTACCACCGGTGGATTTGCCGGCAGTCTGCTTTGTAGGAGCCATGCTATAAAGACCTCTTTACTTACCCCCTTTCTCCTTTGGCTGGAGTTCGGTGAGCAAGAGGTGGCACTGGTGTTTGAAGCACTGGTGTTTGGGAGTGACCCACACATATAGTTTCTATTTTGAAATAGTTTCAAACCTACAGAAAAGCTGTAAGACTAGTACAAAGGACTCTGGCATGTCCTTCACACAGATTCCTCAGTTGTTAAATTTTACTGCATTTGCCCCATTTCTCTCTCTCTCTCTCTTTCTTTCTTTAGAGAGACATGTGTTAACTCATCACCCTTAAATACCACAGTATATACTCTTACCCATCCTCCCCCAACAAGAGTACTTAGTACTTCCCTGTATTACTACCATAAACTCCTGCCAGTCAGGAAATAAACATTGATACAACACTACCATCCAATTCAAAGACACCATTCAGAGTTTTCCATCTGTCTTAGTAATGGCTCTTTCTCCTTTCTAGTCTAGGATCCTACCTGCAAACACACCTTGCTTTTACTTGTAATGTCTCATCAGTGTCCTTCAATCTAGAACAGTTCCTTAGTCTTTTCCTATTTCTCATGTCCTTGACAGTCTTAAAGAATGTAAGTCCTTTATTCTGTAAGATGATCCTATATCAGGGTCTATCCACTGTTTCCTCATGACCAGACTTGGGCCATGCATCCAGAGCAGGGGTGCCAGAGAAATGATGCTGTGCTCTTTTCCATGCATCACATTTGGAGGCATACTATGTTGATCCATCTCAAGGTGATGTTCACCTTGATCACATGGTCAAGTTAGTATCTTCGAAGTTTCTTCACTGTAAAGCCACTGTTTTCCCTTTTGTATTTTATTACTATTTTGGGGGAGATAATCTGATATGACACCAATGTCCTGTTCTTATTAAACCTCCAGTAACCAACCCTAGCCTCATTGATAACTCCTGCCTATATTAACTTTCACTGTCTGTACCTGTCATTCTGTCTACATTTATTAATTGACATTATACTGTAAGAAAGAGCCTTCTTTTTGTCTTTCTTTCTTTCATGATGGACTTCTTTCATGATTCATTTGATTCAGTGGATTGTAATCTGATATTTTATTTTGATGCTCAGAGTTTCCCAGATTTGACCACTGAGAGTCCATTCATATTGATACCTTTGTTCTTTTGACCTGTTCCTATCATTTGCTGAGAATTTCCTTCATTTTCTGGCATAATTTTCCCAGCTTATTTTGTACTTTCCTGGCCTCAGCCCTGGAATCAATCATTTCTCTGGTGAGCCCTGTTTAGTGGACTTCTGTTTAGTGAAGGTTGGTGTTATCCAAGATCTGGGCACCTAGCATTTTCATTGCTACAGGGATGTCATTGCTGCTAGGACCTCTTAGCAGACAGAACTAGGAAGTATATGTATGTACATATGTACACATCTATACAAATATCTGTATAATACATAATATACAAACATCTATGACTGTTAATTTAGCTGTGTGTGTATATATACACATATATTTATATTTTTAAAGTGACTTCATTTACTAATACTTGTGATTCCAATCCAACATCTTAGGGTTCTTTTAGTCTTCTCCTTTTCCATGTTCTTAAATCCTTTCTCAGACAGTGAGAAATGTGACTCCAATTATTTTAGATATATTTGTTTGCTCAATCAATTAACATATTTGTTCAGTGTAATCACTCTCCTAATTACTTATGCTGCCTCTTCCACCTGCCACTCTGTTCCCCCTTCACATTTCATTGATGGCTAGGGCATGCCGCCACCTCTGCTTGGCAACACCCTCTCCTGCACCGTCCCATTTCTTTGAATATCAGACACATTGCTGTAGATTACTATGTATAAAACCTCATCACCTCATTGCTCTGCTTCCTTGAAAGCTGACATCTCCATGTTAGGAGGGAAAGAAGGGAAAGAGATGAGAAGAGAATGAAGAATGAGAGGAAAAGTAGGAAGCCAGATTACGGATATTTATTTTGAAGACAACTGACAGAATTTGCTGATAGCGTGAATATCAGAGAGTGAGGAAGAGAAATAAATAATGATTCCAAGGTTTTTTTTGGTGTGAGCAACTGGGAACATTGAAATGAGGACAAAGCAGTAGGAGGTTTGGTGGGGGTGATCAGGAGCTCAGTTCTGGATGTGTTAAGTTTGAGATGCCTTTTAAACAACTGAGAGATGTCAGTACTCAGTATGTACATGCATCTTGAAGTATGGGTTGAAGATATATATTTGGGAATCTTTGGCACATAGTTGCTATTTAAAGCCATGAACTCAGCTGAGCTTGGAAAGGGAGTAGAGGAGATAGGAAAGTTTATGCTGAGCCCAGGGACAATTTAATGTTAGGAGTTGAGGAGGAAATAGCAAGGTAGGGTCAACCAGTGAGGTGGGTGGAAAGCCAGATAAGTGTGGTATTTTGGAAGTCAAGAAAATACTTCAATTAACATGAAGCAATCAACTGTGTTAAATGCTGTTGATAGGTCAAGTAAGATGAGGACTTAATATACCATTGAATTTAGCAATATGGAGGTCATTAGTGACATTAATAATTGTTGTGTGTGTGGATAGGGGAGCTCAGTTGGAGCAGGTTCAAGAAAAAAATGGGAGGAAAAAATTGAAAGAGGCAACATAAGGAATCTTTTTTTTTTTTGAGACAGAGTCTCGCTTTGTTGCCCAAGCTAGAGTGAGTGCCGTGGCGTCAGCCTAGCTCACAGCAACCTCAAACTCCTGGGCTCAAGCGATCCTGCTGCCTCAGCCTCCCGAGTAGCTGGGACTACAGGCATGCACCACCATGCCCGGCTAATTTTTTCTATATATATTAGTTGGCCAATTAATTTCTTTCTAGTTATAGTAGAGACGGGGTCTCGCTCTTGCTCAGGCTGGTTTCGAACTCCTGACCTCGAGCAATCTGCCCGCCTCGGCCTCCCAGAGTGCTAGGATTACAGGCGTGAGCCACCGCGCCCGGCCCAACATAAGGAATCTTTCAAGGACTTTCAGCCTATATATAAGGTATCTAGCCACAGTTCATCTACTTACATGTTTTTTGGCTCTGTAGCTGAGTTTAAGGTATCCTTTTCTGAGAGTCATCTGAGTAACCTTTCATTATTACTACATGTAAAATTTTTTGCTCTGTACTATTTTGTCTTAAGGTTGTTGAAATGTTTCTGTTATTGGCCAAGTTAAAAACTGGCAATGTAGTTTCTAAACATGCGCAGTGAGGAAATAATCAGAGCAGTTTCAGTGATATGATAATAGATAGAGAGTACAAAGGAGGACCTAGATTTGGAAAACTCTTCAAGATGCTTGAAGTTTTGAAAGTGTTAGAGAAAATAGAAACTTTACAGATTTTACTGTAATCAGCCTTCATGGGCTTTGTCAGCACTTTGACTTTGCTCTACAAAAAGTTTTCAGTCTAATTTATTAAAGCATGTTTTCTGTGTCCATCTATTTCTTGGTTGGTAATGGACTTCTTAGGAAGTTGGACTCTAGGTAGATTTGCTAAAATGAATTTGATGGTTTAGATGAGTGAGTCCTTTGTTGTCTAGACAGAAAATTGGTTGTACCCTTAACTTAAGGCATATATGGCATACATAGTACAAGTATACTGTCCATAGTGCTCTCCCATCATCATTGCTTATCAGCCACATTACTTTTTCATGCTGAGCTCAGATGTAGCATCAAATTCTATTAGTAATGTTCTAGAAAGTCACTACCAATTAGTTCAACATGACATATGACATAAAACCTTTTTTGATTCCTGTGTAAGAATTCAGTTCACAAGATAAAAATTATGTGGAAAACAACACAAAATAGCAGTGAGCTTTGAATTGCTTGTCATTCATACTGCTAGAGTTTATTAATAATAGTAATGGCTAATAAGAAGCCCTAGTAGAGCTGTTATAGGTAGTTTTTTTGTCATATCATTGAATTGACAGTTAATTTCTCTTCTTTCCTTTTGTCCAAAGATTCTACCCTGTTTGCTGAACTTGGTTATTTCGCGGACACTGAAGAGCTGCAATTGGATGCAGCAAATGAAACTTATGTAAGTATTTACTAGAGGAGAAATATTGAATAATGTGATATTTAATCTTTGCCCTAATTATTGCAACAAAGTTTCAGGACAACAGGTTTAGGCTAGTAACTTAAATTCAAATAACTTTTACCATTAAGTATGATAGTTAGTAGCCATGTTGTAGTCAGTAAATGTAGGACAGTAGAAATTGCATTGGTCTTGGTGTGAGAAGACTTGTATTCTAAGCCCACCTTTGGCCCCAGGGGTGGGCGACTTTTTAGGAAAGGCATTTAACTGCCTACTTTTTGGTTTTTACAGATACTTTGCTGAACAAGGGAAAGATATGATGTCGAGGGGTGTATGTGAGTCATGGACCTAGTCAATTAGAACTTACCAACTTCTTTTTTATTTTTTTATTTTTATTTTTATTTATTTTGAGACAGAGTCTTGCTCTATCACCCGTGCTAGAGTGCCGTGGTGTCATCCTAGCTCACAATAACCTCAAACTCCTGGGCTCAGGCAATCCTCCTGCCTCAGCCTTCTGAGTAGCTGATACTACAGGTGCATGCTACGACTGGCTAGTTTTTTCTATTTTTAGTAGAGACAGGGTCTCGATTTTGCTCAGGCTGGTGTTGAATTCCTGACCTTAAGCAATCCTCCCACTTTGACCCCCCAGAGTGCTAGGATTTCAGGCGTGCTCCACCACCATGCTCGGCCATTACTAATTTCCTTTTTAAACATTGTATATTCTAGTGTGGAAAGCTCTGAAAATAGGTATATTCTTACTTTTTGCCTTTAATTGGTTAGAGGTCCATGTGAAAGTTATTATTATAACACTCTGAGTCCTCAGAAATATCTTAGATTTTCTTTTTTTTCTTTTCTTGATTAGTATATATGAAGCTGTTCGATCTTTGGACTGTTATTTTGTCTCATTCTTTAATGGATGAGGTGCTGTTTCACTTGTGAAGTAATTCCAATGAGCAGAGTAGTTTGTCAATTAGAGTAATTTATCATTTAGATTTATATTTATCACTTATTTTAAGCTCTTTTTAACTAGAGTATAAAAATATGAAATGCTTCCTTAGGGAGTTTCAGGTCTTTCTCTAAAATGATTTAGCAGTTGTTTTACTATGAATCAATAGAAGAGAGTGATGTCCATGATTTTTTTTTTTTAAATCACTGTAGGCGACTTTAATGTTTTCATTTACTCTGTGAGATACTTTAGAATGTGGCCTGTTGATTAAGCTGGCTTTTAATATTGACTCGTTGACTAAGCAACTGATATTCTTTCATAACCTCTAGATCCTAAAGTAAACAGAGTTTGTTTTAAACTGTATCAGGAAACAGTGTGTTAAATTTGAAAGATTCAGGAGAATATGTTCCCCCTTAACTAACATTTTGTTATAATACTTTCTGCAAGCCACTCAGTCTTTCAGTTCCTTAGTATTTCTAGTGTAACATGATCTCTGAGAGGCCTGGTGTCATCCTTCTACACTGAGGTAGAATTTTCCATGATAAGTCATTGAAGAACCAGAGTATATAAGTATCAGTATGTTTTACTTTGCATAAAATGGGTCTGTTAGATTTCCAACCAGATTAAATTCTTATGCTGTAAAAGATATTTGGCTTTTTGGCTGAAGATTGAGTCAGAAGCTCCCTGAAGTAGATCATGCCCATATTTATAAGCATTGCTAGCACTCAGGCAAGCAGCATTGGTAAATTTACTTAGAGTAAGAAAGTTTAAGTGTTTTTTGGTTGCTGAAAGTACAGGCTGCTTAATTTTTCAATGTGTAGATTCAAATAAGACAAAAAAGTGAAGGACATTGATTTTTTAAAAAAATAGCTCTTTCATGATTTAAGTGTTTTTTTTTTTGATTTAAGTGTTTTTTTATGTGAACTTCCATACATTCTCTTTCTATACCTTGTAGTTGTATTTACTCAGTATGATAAGAAAACATCTTCCCTTCTCTACTTCTATTACATTCTAGATAAAAATAAACCACATAATAGTCATTTTGAAATGCTAATACTGTTCTAGAATTTATTAACAAATGGTTGTCAACACTTACTAGATAAATTTTTACTTTTTGCCAAAGCCTTTCTTTATTGTTGCTGTTTTAGCATTTGTGATACTAAGTTAATATTGACTGCCTTTTGACTTTATTGTATTGTTTATGCATATTTTATTGCATTGTTTATTGCACTGGTTCTTGTTTCGGTAATCCCAGACGTTTAATTTAAAATAGTATTGTTTGATAATTTCTTGATCTTCAACTTACATGAGGGCTCTTAAATCATGTGGTAGTTCTTTATTACCTAAATATTAATGAATAAATATTATGTATTAACATATACCTATATATTAATAGTATAAGGGGGTCATCCAGATGGTCCAGAATATGCTTATATTTAAGTAAAAAAATTAAGAAGTTTTTAAGAGGTTTGTTGACTTTTGTTTGAGAAAGTTAGTTTTATCTTCTAGGATTAAAAAATATTTTTTGATAAAAATTTTAGAAATTTAAAAAGCACAGAACAGTAGAAAAAAGAAGAAAATTACCCTGTGTTAATTACTTTTGGATATATCTAAATTCTTTCTATTGTACATGGAAATGATGTTGTGAATTGCCATTTGCTTTGACTTATTTTCCTTAAAGGCAATGGGAAAGTTTATTTTTCAGGATTTTCTTTATGATAAAAGACACATTTTGTGACTTCTGTAATCGTCTCTTCTTCTGGAAAAGAATGAAGGCAACTGAATCTTTTAGATATTGAATTCATTATCACCTTCTTAGTTTTACTGCTGTGCTTCAAATAACTGAATCATTTATCTCTAGGCTATCCAAGATGTATTTTCAAGATGAACCAATTGACTTAGAAAATTTTTTTTGCTAGTTTGGATAATAGTTATTTATGACAGATTGTGTCTGATAATTTGATTTTAAGATGAATATATTTTTATTCTTTTAATATTGTTTTGCTGATTTGAAACCTATAGGAAAACAATTTTGATCATCTTGATTTCGATTTGGATTTGATGCCTTGGGAATCAGACATTTGGGACATCAACAACCAATTCTGTACAGGTAATAATGTGATTCATTGGCAAAATCTTTACACATATTCGTTTTATTTTGTAGTTTGGTAATACTTAAAATTAGGTGAGGTTATTGGACTACACTAGTGGGTTAAAAGATTCTAGGACTGTATATCCTTCTTCTGGTATGGCAGTGATGCAATAAATTTGTTACCAAAAATGGATACAAAGAATTTTATAGTTATGTTTCAGTAGTCTAATGAATGAATAAATACTTTCATATCAGAAATAGAAATGTTGATTTTGAATTATGAGTAATATCTCTGTAAGAGATCAACTTACAGACAGGGATTAGGGAATCCAAGGGAATAGGCTGGGGTTACCAGACCTGGGAACTTGGTGGAGGATTCCTGTGCTTTTGACGCACATACTTCTGAGGAGGGATACTGCCTGGCTGATGGTCATGTCCAGCACACCTGATGAGGTGAGGGTTGGATAGACTGAAAGGATCTGGACCCTGGAGCAAAGTGTCACTGCTAGGGTAAAGATAATAGGGGAATGAAGAAAACACCTTCTACCTTCCAGCATCCTTCTAGTATCTCCTACTGACAGGATCTAAAAAGGAAGCCAGCTGGGAAATCTATTAATAATTTGCATTATAGACTATAGAAGATGGACTTGGAGGTGAGAGACGATGGATAAATAACCAGTACATTCCCCTATCTAAATTCCTCCCTACCACTGCACTTCTTATTTACCTTGGTTGATGCCTGTTTTCCTTCATTGAATATGGGATACACAAGGTCAGTGTTCTGGTTCCTATTGTATAACAGAGTATTCTAAATCTTTTTTTTTGAGGCAGAATCTCACTCTATTGCCCTGGTTAGAGTGCCCTCAAACTCCTGGGCTCAAGCAATCCTTCTGCCTCAGCCTCCCGAGTAGCTAGGACTACAGGCATGTGCCACCATGCCCGGCAAATTTTTTCTATGTATTTTTAGTTGGCCAATTAATTTCTTTCTATTTTTTAGTAGAGACGGTGTCTTGCTCTTGCTCAGGCTGATTTCAAACTCCTGACTTTGAGCTATCCACCCGCCTCGGCCTCCCAGAGTGCTAGGATTACAGGTGTGAGCCACCATGCCTGACCCTATCCTAAATCTTAGTAGCTTAAAACACTAATTTTGTTAGATTCATTGAATCTATGGGTCAGGAATTTGGACTGGATGGCTTGTCTCTGCTCCATGATGTCCAGACCTCAACTGGGGAGATTTGAAGGCTTGAGTAGCCTGACATTTGGGGGCTAGAATTATCTGGAAGTTTCATTGTTCACATGTCTGGTCCCTGGGCTGGAATGACTTGAAGACTAGGACTACCACTGGAGTGCTTACCAGGGCCTCAAATCCTGGTTGTCTTAGGGTAGTCAGACTTGAAAGGCTCCAAGTGGGAGTGTTCCAGCATACCAAGCAGAGGCTGCATTTCACCCTCAGAATTCACATAGCATTATTTCCATTCTCTGTTGACTGAAGGAGTTATAAGCCCACATAAATTCAAGAGAAAGGGAAATAGACTCTACTACTTGGTGGCGAAGTGAGAAGATCACATTATAGAAGAGCAGAAGGGATGGTAGATATTTTGTGGCCAACTTTGGAAAATAATTGGCCACCTTCACCCTGTTATATTTTTGACACTAAGAAAGACTGCCTGGACCATGATCACTTAATAACGTTTGTAGCATAAGTTCAAGGCTGGGCATGGTGGCTACACCTATAATCCTAGCACTTTGGGAAGCAGAGGCAGGAGGATCGCTTGAGCTCAGGAGTTCAAGACCAGTCTGAGCAACATAGCAAGACCCCCTTTGTACAAAAAATAGAAACATTAGCTGGGCATGGTGGCACACACCTGTAGTCTCAGCTTCTTGGGAGGCTGAGGCAGGAGGATTGTTTGAGTCTGGGCGTTTGAGGTTGCAGTGAGCTATGATATGCTACTGCACTCTAACCTGGGTGACAGAGTTAGACTTTGTCTCCAAAAAAAAAAAAAAACAGTTCAAAAGATATGAATGTTTTTGTGAGTTTTAATTGTATCATTAAAAATGCTTTCTAAAATAATTCTTTCCTGCTGCTTATTTTTAAAATTAATTTTGAAGAATCTATAACTTTTTACATATGGTATAATATTCAAAAGGTTCAAAGTATACATAGTAGAAAAATGTCTCCTTCTGCTCTTATTCCTCAGCTAACAACTTCTGCTCCCCAGAGACACTGTAACCAATTTCTTCTGTTTACCTTTCCAGAGAATTGTGCAGGTGCAAGTAGATACGTATGCACACATATTACATAAATGGAAACACACCAGATACACTGTTTTCTACATCTTATATGTTCATTTAAGGTTATATTTTGCTGACCTTAGTTTCTATACCTGATTGAATTTTATGAGTAAGATTTTACCTCCTTTCTTGTTCATTTCATTGTGAGTTTATATTGTCCAGGGGGAAAAAAACCTTTATTCAATGTTTTTCAGTGGAAGATATTAAGACAGAACCTCAGCCACTTTCACCAGCCTCCTCAAGTTGTTCAGTCTCATCTCCTCGGTCAGTGGACTCATATTCTTCAAGTCAGCATGTTCCTGTAAGTAGCTAATCTTTTACAAAGATTTTAGTTATAATTCTATTTTGGAAATACGTATATGGGAGAAGCAGTTAACATTTATTTAGTGTTGCTATGAGCTTTATTATCTCATTACTGAGGAAAATTGATACTCAAGGAAGGGACTTGTAGTAGCTAGAAAGTTGTTAGTGTCTTTGGTTTTGCTGTCCTTCGCCGGTGTTCTTGCCTCCTTAATTTCATTGTTTCATTGCATTTTATTTAATTGTGTTTTACCAGTATCCATTGTTATTTTTGTTGTTGTTGTTTATTGGCTTACTGTCTTTTCTCTCTGCCTTTCTTCCTCCTCCTCATTAGAATATATATTCTTTGAGAACATGGAAGAATGTAAGATGGTCAGTTTTTTAACTCCTTAGCCATAGAACCTAGAATGGTCATTTTAGTTCAGGGATGTCTAGCACTACCTTTTGAATGGGCTGAGGTTTTTACAGAAGTCTGGTAGCTTCTTTAGAACTCTTCTCCTGATCCAGACAAAAGCTCTGAGTCCAGGAAAAGGAAGTACCTGATTTAAGTACTTGGAATGGGGAGAATGAAAATATAAGAATAAAATTCAAACAATATTTTAGTATTTATATCTGCCATAAATTGAAGTATCTTTGTTCTGGCAGGGTCTACATTTAGTCAATTACTATATCCAGGTGATCCTAATCACCTAATGTCTCTAGGAGTCATCTTTTCTGCCCCTGCCATTCCATTATCATCTTACCTGGATTAAGTCAATAGAATTTTAATTGGTTTTTCTGCTTCCCAATTCTGCAGAACCTTTCTTAGCAGAGGAATCTTCAAAGAGAAATCTTTCAAAATCACAAACTTGTCTGAGTCAGTTCTTTGCTTAAAACCTTTTAATAGCTTCCCATTCCCAGGATGCAATTTAAATTCCCAGAGTACTAGGCCCTCCATGGTCTGGTCCCTGCTTACTCTTCTAGTGTCATTTCTCACTATCCCCTCTTACCTTCACAGTCCCCTTAGCTTAAACCCTGTGAGAGTTCCTACCTGAGGGCATCTATGCACTTCACTCATTCAACAACGGTGTCAGGCACTGTTTCAAATGCTGGCAGTGAACAAGAGCAGTGAGATCCCTGCTCTTCCAATTTTAGGTTTTTGTACATCTTTCTTTTGCCTGGAATATACTCATTTTTTTTCTTCTCTTGGAAAATTCCTCACTCTTTAAGTCCCAGTTCAAAAATTACTTCCTTCATCAAGCTTTTCTCTGATTGTTCCTATTCGAAAGTTCTCTGTGGTCCCACAATTTCTCCAAATCATTTAATTTAAAAATATTTATTTATTTATTTACTTATTTACTTACTTACTTATAGATAGGATCTTGCTCGGTCGCCCAGGCTAGAGTGCAGTGACAGGATCATAGCTTACCTCAGCCTCAAACTCCAGGGCTCAAGTGATCCTCCTGCCTCAGCCTCTTGAGTAGCTAAGACTGGTACATACCACCACACCTAGCTATTTTTTTCTTATTTTTTGTAAAGACAGGATCTCGCTATGTTGCCCAGGCTGCTTGCTAATTCCTGGTCTCAAGTGATCCTCCTGCCTTGGTCTCTCAAAGTGCTAGGATTACAGGCACCAGGCACTGTGGCTGGCTAAAACTTTAATTTACTTTCAAAGTCAAAAGTATTTAAAAAGGCCGGATGCGGTGGCTCATGCCTGTAATCCTAGTACTCTGGGAGGCCGAGGAGGGCAGATTGCTTGAGGTCAGGAGTTCGAAACCAGCCTGAGCAAGAGCAAGACCCCGTCTCTACTATAAATAGAAAGAAATTAATTGGCTAACTAATATATATAGAAAAAAATTAGCCAGGCATGGTGGCGCATGCCTGTAGTCCCAGCTACTTGGGAGGCTGAGGCAGTAGGATTGCTTGAGCCCAGGAGTTTGAGGTTGCTGTGAGCTAGGCTCACGCCATGGCATTCACTGTAGCCTGGGCAACAAAGTGAGACTCTGTCTCAAAAAAAAAAAAGTATATAAAAAGGTGTATTCAGAGAAACCTGGTTTCTATCCTTGTCCTTCCCATCCTTTCTTGTACAAAAGGTAGTGTACGGTATACCCTGTTCTGCTAATTTTAGGGTATATAATCTTCCTCATTCCTTTCTGTAGCTGTTTGGTGTTCCATTGTATGGCTATATGATATTTCATTCAATGATTTCCTTATTGAGGAACAACAATTTATGTTATTTTCAGTCTTTTCCAGACTCAGTAGTGCTGTAGTAATAACTTGGTATGTAAGTCACCTCATATTTTTGCCAGGATACCTTTGGGATATATTCCAAGAAGTGGGATTGCTGACACCAGGGTAAATATATTGTAATTTTGCTAGATATTGCCCAGTTTCCCTCTATAGGTATAGTATAATACAATTTTGCATTTTCAGCAGCAGTGTGTAAGAAAACCTGTTTTCCCATCATCACATAATATGTTTTATTTCCCATCATCTATAATATTTTTATTTTCTATTTCTTTTAATATAAGTATGGTGAATATCTATATCTATTCATGTGTTTTATATGTTTAAGGCCTACTTACATTTTTTTAAATGAACTGTCAGTTAAAATTTTTTTTTTCTTTTTTTTTTTTTTTTTTTTTTTTTTTGAGACAGAGTCTCACTTTATTGCCCAGGCTAGAGTGAGTGCCCGTGGCATCAGCCTAGCTCACAGCAACCTCAAACTCCTGGGCTCAAGCAATCCTGCTGCCTCAGCCTCCCAAGTAACTGGGACTACAGGCATGCGCCACCATGCCCGGCTAATTTTTTCTATATATATTAGTTGGCCAATTAATTTCTTTCTATTTTATAGTAGAGATGGGGTCTCGCTCTTGCTCAGGCTGGTCTTGAACTCCTGAGCTCAAATGATCCGCCCACCTCGGCCTCCCAGAGAGCTAGGATTACAGGCTTGAGGCACCGGGCCCGGCCTAAAAT
>VSMD01092580.1:0-20343 GCA_008750895.1 Mirza zaza | reverse complement strand
AAGCCTGTAATCCTAGCTCTCTGGGAGGCCGAGGTGGGCGGATCGTTTGAGCTCAGGAGTTCGAGACCAGCCTGAGCAAGAGCGAGACCCCATCTCTACTATAAATAGAAAAGATATTAATTGGCCAACTAATATATATAGAAAAAATTAGCTGGGCATGGTGGCGCATGCCTGTAGTCCCAGCTACTCGGGAGGCTGAGGCAGCAGGATTGCTTGAGCCCAGGAGTTTGAGGTTGCTGTGAGCTAGGCTGACGCCATGGCACTCACTCTAGCCTGGGCAATAAAGTGAGACTCTGTCTCAAAAAAAAAAAAAAAAAAAAAAAAAAAACCTTTCTTTACTAAGCTTAATATCTAGTATGGAAGGCAGATGGTAATAAAGTAATTACAAAAAGTGAGAGACAAATAATAAGACATAAAATGTTCTATGAAGATAGGTATAAAATGTCATGAGAGTACATAATTGGTCCCTGACCTAGGCCAAGGGGCCTGGGAAGGTTTCTCTGAAGAAGTAGCACATGAGGTGTGATATAAATGGTAAGCGTAGGAGAGAATGTGGGTCATTTTCTAGACAAAAGGAATAATTTTCCCCTAGCATGGTGGTTAAGATTGAGTACGCTTGAGGGTGGACTACTTGGGTACTATTATCACCATTTCTGAAACAAGGAGAGTAAAATCAATGAGGTTAAATAATTCTTCTATGTTTGGCTAGTAAGTGGTACAGATCTGTTTCAATCTTTTTTTTTTTAAATCTTTATGTTCCTTTATTGGAGCAAGATTCCTGATTGGTATACAGTCATGTATTTACTAAACAGAGACCTGTGCAGAAATTACATACTATCCATCTAGACAGGTTTTTGTTACACTTTGCCTATTGATGGAATAGTTCCATTTATAAAGTTTTATACATCAAAAAGCTTTGAATTTGACCAGGCTGTCCATTAATTCACCTCTGAAAAAGTGGCATTTAATTTCAGCTACTATATTTTACAGCATTAAAAAGCTTATGCATTAGGGAGCTTCTCTGCACAATGGCATTGAGCAGACAGAGTTCATCATACCACCCAGATTCACAGTCAGAGAGCTTTATGCTAGAGAGAGATGGGACTTAGACAAAGTGACTCCTAACCACCAACATGGCCTTCTTACCCTGACAGCCTATTTTCTTGACCACATTTTACAAAGCCAATGAAGACATGCCAGTAACTGCCCCATGCATAACTTGGCATTAGAGCACCAGGTCTGTTTGATGGTGGTGTGGCAGGCACTATTTTATATCCAGCTAAAAGGCCCATTTTAAAAACTGCCAATTAGAGATAAAAATCAAGGGCACAAGATATTTAGAGTTTTGAGCAATCTGGTATCCCAATATATTTTCAGAAACCATGGCAATTGTATCCATATGGCCTAGCCACGGACACATTTAATACATCGATTCAAATCCCTTTACTCGATCCACATAGCCCTGAGGTCATCCTGCAAAGTGCGTATCAAAAAATACGAAGTTAGGGTGACGAAGTTTGACAGTGATGCTATACAAGTCAAACTTAGATCATAGAAAGTACGTCTATTCTGAGAGAAAAGCATCAAATCCTTTGTGTACACATTTAGTTTTATTGTAACAAAGCAACTTGTACACTTTTAACGTTTAAAACTCAGCATCATCTTTCCTTTCCAGTGAAACAAAAAGAAAATGTAAAAATAAACAGGAACAAAATTACAACAGAGAATGTCAATTCCAAATAATATCCTACATGTTTCTGCCGATTCTCCCATCGAGTGGCAGGGCTCAAGTCATCATTAGGAGAGAATTTATTTTAAAAGTGTCATCTTAAACTGCAAGGATGTCCGTTAAACATCACAATTAAACATGCCAAAGGAGAAGCCGTGTTGTCAAAATGCCCACTTAACCCACCCAAACATCTCAAACCCACCCTTTGCTGACCTTCTATAACCCCATTTTTTTAAGTTTTTTTTTCTTTTTTTAAATAAGAGAAAGTAGACAGATACATGTTGGTAAATGCTAACTGTCCATATTCACATAGAGACACAGTGTACTCTCTGAGCCCAATATACAGAGAAAGGAGGAAAAAAGCTAGAATTCTATGCACTACTACACAGGGGCCTAGCACCCTCCAGCTTCCAGCAGAGTGAAGGGAGCAGGTTTTTCTTTTTTCCCACAGAGCTCGGTGGTGTTGATCCATACAGTTTTTGTTGAGACAGGAAGGGATAAAAATGAATTTGGAACAGAAAGGGGTAGAGATTCTTTTCCCATTGTAGTCTGCAAGGTATTTTCCCCCAAAATAAGTTGAGAACCATGGTTGGTTCCTGATATGGATGATGAAGAGGGGGAAGGAGAAGAAGATGATGATGACGATGAGGAAGAAGAAGGTTTGGAAGATATTGATGAAGACGGGGATGAGGATGAAGGTGAAGAAGATGAAGATGATGATGAAGGAGAGGAAGGAGAGGAGGATGAAGGAGAAGATGACTAACAGAACACTGATGGATTCCAACCTTACTTTTTCCTTACTTTCCCAGTCCCTGGGAGCAAGTTGCAGTCTTTTTTTTTTTTTTCCTCTTGTTCTCAGTGGCCCTGTTCTTGAGGTCTCTTTTCTCTACACCATGGTTCTCAACTTATTTAGGGGGAAAATACCTTGCAGACTACAATGGGAAAAGAATCTCTACCCCTTTCTGTTCCAAATTCATTTTTATTCCTTCCTATTTCAATCTTCATGTGCTTCGTTCAAAAGCTAATGCTTCCACATATAAGTGAGATCATACAAACCTGTCTTTCTGTTTCTGGCTTATTTCACTTAGCACAGTGGCCTTCGGGTTCATTTGTATTTACACAAATGGCAGGATTTCCTTCTTTTCATGGCTGAATAATATTCCATTTCACAACACATACACACACACACACACACACAAATTCTTTATCCATGCATGGACACTCGCCTACGTTTTTCCATATCTTGGCTATCGTGAATATGTTACAATGAATACGGGGTGCAGATATCTCTTTGAGATAACCCTTTCATTTTCTTTAGATATATACCCAGAAGTGGAATTGCTGGATCACAAAGTAGGGTCTAATTTTAGTATTTTGAGGAACTGCCACCCTGTTTTCTATAATGGCTATATCAATTTACATTGCCACTAACAATGTAACAAGGGTTCTGTTTTCTTTACACCTTTGCCAAGACTTGTAATCTCTTGTCTTTTTCGTAATAGCTACCCTAACAAGTATGGTTGATCTCACTTGTGTGTGAAATCTAAAAAAGTGTAACTCACAAAAGCAGAGAGTAGAGCAGTGGCTGCCATGGACTGGGGGATGAAAGAAAAGGGGAGATGTTGGTCAGAGGGTACAAACTTTCAGTTATGATATGAACAAGTTCTGGAGATCTAATGTACAGCATGATGGTGATGGATGTGTTAATTAACCATAGATTGTGATAATAATTACACGGTGTACACCACATATATCAAATAAATACATTGTATAGCTTAAACATGTTTCATATTTATTTGACAATTAAATATTTTAGAATTTGCTTAAAAAGCCAATGCTTTCCCCATGCTTCCTCTCCATGAAGAGAGGGTCACTCGGAAAATGTTCTCAGTGGGAAAGCTGACATCAGTGTTGGCGGCTAAGGATGAGGAAATACACCTTATGACATTATTTTTTAACTGTATTTCTGCAAAAATCCACAGAGAAATCCCCTGCCAACCTAGTTGATTATGTAAAAATTGTAGTATCCAATAAGCTTGTCATTCTGCATGTCTCCCTTCCTCTTGACTCTGCAATAGGGAAATCAGATAATATTGTTCCATGTTAATGTCAACAGTTCTGGTATCAAAACTAGAAACATGGTTTGTAATTCACACTGATCTCCACCTGCATTAAACCTTGGCCTCTAATGCATGACTGGTTCTGCAGCTCTGCTTTCTCCACAACTCTGGATGTTTGGGGTCTCATCTCCCATGACACATTTTTGGACAGTGTACACATTTCTAGGTCCAGATAACAAGTATCACCTTGAATCTATTTTTTATTTTTTTAGATCCATTTTGGAGAACTACTGACCTCCCTGGCTAATGGACAGTCAGCACTTTCACACTAAAATACTTTGTTAATGGGATTCGTGCCAGATATCTAAAGCAAGTGATGGAGCAAATGGCTCTATTCCAAATGCAAAAGAAGCAGGTTAGTATGGTATTGTTCAGTAGAAAAGTGTTAGCTTTAGACCCAGACATACTTGAGTGAAAATTCTAGGTTCGACATTCATTTATTCATTCATTAATTTCATAAAGATTTATCAGAACCTTATTACATGGCAGTTGCTGTCACAGGCACTAGATATGTAGCAGGAAACAAAACGGAATTCTTTGCTTTCTTGAAGCCAGCATTCTGATGCAAAGAGACAGAAAACAAACAAAAAATAAGTGTATTGTGTGTGTGATATATGTCATGACACTATCTTACAACTCCATAACACTGATACTATTATTTATCCCAAAGTAAAGATGAGTGGGAAATAAAGAATCCAAAGATTATGACATGTGTGAGTCAACTGTTTTCTTTAGAATGCCAAGGTGGTCAGAAAGTACCTCACTGAGAAGGTGACATTTCAGCAAAGTCCTGAAGGATAGTTGGGGGATATCTACATAGTCATTAGTGGTAGATGTAAGAGAAATTTTGGGAAGAGAGAAAAATGGCAGAAGAAAATCTTCTGATGGAGTTCAATAAAGACCAAAAGGCCACTGTAGTTACAGCAGTGTCAATGCGGGAAAATTGAAGGTATGGCATCAAAGCATTAATAGGAAGCCCAATCCAGCAGAAAGGTGTAAATTCTCTTCTGAAAAAGAAAAAAAAGAAAGAAAGAGAAGTGAAAAGAAAAAGGAAAAAATAAAAACGAACAAACCAAACCAAAATATTCACAATAATTTAGGGTTAATAAAGTTAAAAGGTCAATAAATTCCTAATTCAGAACTAGAAATTAATTGACTAATACATATATATATATATATATATATATATATACACACCATTGTAGGTTAAATTGTCTCCCCTAAAAAGATATATTGAAGTCCTAACCCAAGACACTTGTGAATGGTATCTTATTTGAAAATAGGGCCTTTGTAGATGTAATCTAGCTAAGAAGAGGTCATATTGAATTAGAATGGTTTTAGAAAATTTATATTTGTTTCTGTAGTGGGAGTAGCTTCTACCCACATGTTTCTGCTTCACATACTTGGGTATGGTCAGCCCAATGTGTGAAACTGCAAGATTTAAATAGTATTAAGAAATTTAAAACTAGACAGAGATAAATGAGAGACTAAACCATTGAGAATAATGCAGGTATCGGAAGATCTTCCTAACCTGGCCTTCGTACCTTCCAGACTAAACACAATAGAAAAATTTATAGGCATTAGAATTATATAAACAGACAAATTTTAAAAGTATGTATTTCTTATTTTTATAATTTATATTCTTTCAGAAAAATTTGAAAATCAACAAATGAAATCTAAAATATAATATTCCCACATATCATGATGGTCCCCATTCTAAGGTCACTGTTGTTGCATTATGAATCTATTGGGAAATAACCACAGAAAAATAACAATCAAAATATTATTGCAATTTCTAGTATATTTGTGTTGAATAGTGTAGTGTGGTCTTGATCTGTGATGAGAATCGCTTTTTCTAATCTTTTATCCCAGCTTTTTTGGGGGATGTCCCACTGAGGCATATACCTACCCAGCCAGCTGTCAGAATTGCAGACTTGTATCTACTGATTTCAAATAGCAAAGAAAATAGAGAAGCCACACGCTGATTCTCATCTCTGTGTATTACTACCTTGGCACAGAACTGAAGACCAATCCCTCAATTCGCAGGGTAATCCATTTTCCCAATTTCACTAACCAGATGACTCGAATGGTGATTATTTTACCAATACTTCCAAAAGAGAGTGAGTATTTCTATTTTATGATCAAATAAGAGCAAAAAGAAAAGTGAAAATGATTTCTTATCCAATGGTATTTTGATCTCTAAATGTTAGAAGAGTGTGTGTGCACACACGTGCACTCATTTCGTGGCACTTCATGCATTTCTTCTAATTTCAGTAAACGCATCTCTATATAATGTATTTATATACATACATGTATAAACATACCTAGATATCAAATAGACATGAAATAGTTTCTTAAGGAGCTTTAAAAGTCATCTAGTCCAATATCATTTGAACAATGCTTGAATTTTCTTTGAAACGTCTCCTGAGGACATAAGAGGACATAGGACTCCATCCTTCACGATAAAGGCTAAGTCTTTCTTACCATTCATTTCTTCTTAAAAAGGAATGGTCTTCTTCTTCTCTAAAACTTTTGCCTTGTCATTTAAATATATATGTCCTAATTTTGCTTCTTTGGTCTCCACATAACAAGTGCCATTCCACATGATAATCTATCAGATTGTTAAAAAGAACAATTATTTTGTTTTCTACCATCTTCTCTTATTTAGGCTAAACACTTCTAGTTTCTTCAACGTAATTCTTGCCAAGAACAGCCAATGAATACCCACTCTTCTGATGCCCATAAGGTGGAAGGGAGACTATACTAGAAAGAGCTTTTCAATTGGGTAACAGCTATAATATCCTCTGTATCCCAGAGAAAAGGGTTAAGTTGTCACAGAAAGCTACTTCTTATTGTCCTTGCAAAATCCAACCTCTTTACTAATGAGGTCTCATTAGTGGTTTAAAAATATCTCTTTTGAACAATTTCTTTCATTAAGTGTAGTAATTAAATACACTCATTAATGTGATTAAGAGTATGAAGATATTTCTCATAATAAATTTGGGTAGACCTGTGACATAATGTGCACATGTTTAATATAAATAGAAGTAAAGGGAAACATCAATCCACAAACCCCCAAACTAAATAATAATTTATCTTACAAATGTTGTAGTGCCCTATTAATCAGGAAAACTAATTTAGACCAGGTCTGGTATCCATCCTTAGGTTGTGCCACTTTAATTTAGGCAGGATATAGAAAAACTAGAACTTACTCAGAGAAAATCCATTGGGATGTCAAAGAAATTTGAGTGCTGGGGCTTTTTCTGGTTGTTTCAAAATGTTATGGACCTACTGTCTAACATGTTGTCTAGCACATAGTGGGCACTCAATCTGTAAGAGTCATTGAATAAAAGACACTTGAAGACTTCCCATGTAGGAATAATCAAACATGTTGAGAAAATTATTTTTGGAAAGAGATGGTTCAGAGAGAAGATGGTAATGGCCTTCAAGTGTCCAAAGTGTTGTTTATTTGGGAAAGGAGTTATTTTGGTCAATATTTACTCAAGGAATGTTTTAACAAGGCCTTTCAAACTCTGTGAGTTGGTGATACACACACACATACACACACACACAGACACACACACACACACAGAGAGAGAGAGAGAGAGAGAGAGAGAGCGCTACATTCACTTATGGCTGGCATTCTGTTGCTTACAAACTCATTACAGGGCCAGCCAGATACCAGAGGTATGAGTTGCTGGAGAGCCCTCTTGAAAGGCAAGTTCCATGTTTTTTTCTCTCCTGTTTGAGAGAATTTTACCAAATGATCTGATAGAATTTTTTCTTGCTCCTCAAATTGTCTCATTTAGATCATTCAGAGGATTATGAGACTTTCATTTTTATCCACATCTTGACTTTGATCTCATATAGATGATCTGCCTTTTATCCATCTCAGTCAAAAAAATATCTAGTCCATAAGTCACCAAACTTATTTTTGTAAGGGATCAGATAGACAGTAAATATGTATTAGGCTTTGTGGGTGAAGAGGTCTTGGTTGCAACTTCTCAGTTCTGCACTTGTACCACAAACACAGTCATAGACAATATATGTGCAGAAATAGGTATGGCTATATTCCCATAAAACTGTATACACAAAAATAGATAGTAGACCGGATTTGGCCCACAGCCTGTGTGTTGCTGACCCCTGAAATAATCTAGCATGTAGTAGCTTTTACTCAAATACCAAGAGAAATACTTTTCTACCTGTAACAACAACAACTACGACAAACCCTAAGAGGAGAAAACACAGAAAACGATAACAAGAAAACATTCTCGATGCCAACTGAGGCCAATCACTCTTTCAAAATATAACTTTTATAACTAAATCTAAACAGTTATAAGTACACAGTCAGGGGCACTGTTGAAAATGTATATTTTGTGCTGAGCAGCACTATAAATAATAGAATAATGATAACATTATTTTATATCCGCAATTCCGCCAGTATTTTCATTTCTAATTTATCTTCCATAAAATTTGAAGATAGAGCCAAAGTATTATCTGAAAGTGACATGATTGTAGGAGTACTGCCAACTACCATGGAAAGCTGATAATGCCTCCTGAGCAACCGATGGCCCCAGATTTTGAAGGTATATACAAAGGTTATTTTTTATGAAATTGGAGTTCTACACTGTATAAATCAATTTTAATGAAATATACATTTGCTTTCTTCAGGTTCTAATCTTGAAGTAAGTTCAGATTCTGGGCCAGGAGAACAATGGATTGGATACACCAAAGCACAAGGTCAGTGTGAAATGTTTTCCAGTTGAGTTCCCTCCTGGGAGCTTAGTGACCTGAAGGATTTTGATATTTTTTCTACCCTTTCATGTTGCTTGACTGGGTCCTGGAGGTCCAGGTTTAAACAACCTGCAGTGAAGGTCAGTAATTTTCTTTGTCCATTTACAAAGTCACAAGTATTTTATAACATGTTATCTATGGAAACATAAAGAAATTGATAGTATTTCCTAAAAGACGGTCATATAACCTGATACACCTAATTCTTAGGATGAGATGCTGAATGTCCTAAACCTTTTTGATGCATAGCTAACGGGATGGACTTTGGAAAGACTGAATTAGCTACCTCCATGTATTCATTGTTACTTTCCATGTCTAATGCTATTTTTTTTATCTTCTTTGTCTGATTATATTGATATCTATGACTATGTGTCAATCACTAGCCTGTGTGGATCCTTAGAGGAAAAAAAGAGGTAAATGATGCTGACATTGAGATTCACAGAGAACACAGGGAATGAGGGGAATGGCAGGCCCTGCAGAGCTTATACCCAGGGTGGGGAAGGGATCGGCAGCCACTACTTAACTCAGCCAATTGCACCTTGAAGGGTGCAGACCAAAGATTTCATTTCTTCTTAGTGTGAAAGAGAAGCTGCATCTCCCAATTATAACATAAAAGCTTCCAATTTTTTAATACATTTTAGCAGAAAGGCCAGGTGCAGTGGCTCATGCCTGTAATCCTAGCACTCTGGGAGACAGGGGGATCACTTAAGGTCAAGAACTCAAAACCAGAAAACCTCGTGGGCCAAATACAACATGTTTGCAGGCCATACCTGCACCATGGGACATTGTGACCTCTGTTGGAAGCCCCCTGTGGAAAAGCGTCTCACCTGTTTTATTCACTGCTGCATCACTGCAGTTAGCAAAGTGAGTAGAACATGCAAGATGCTCAGTAAGTAGTTGTGGAATAAATGAACAAATGAGCGAATTTTGATTGTGAAAGGACATTCTTATAAAGCTTTCTCTTAATTGGAGTGAGAGTGTTAATTTCTGTATCAGTTAGCCTTTGCTGTATAACTAACTGCTTCAAAATTTGGTGGTGTAAAGCAATGACAAATTATTTGCTCACAATTATGTGGGATGGCAAATTATGCATGTGCTATGGTCTGAATGAGGCCCTCATATGTGTTGAAATTAATGGCCCATGTGATAATATTAAGACATGGGGCCAATGAGGGGGTGATTAAGTCACAAGGGTGGAGGCCTCATGGATGGGATTAGGGTCTTAATAAAAGGGCTTGAGGGAGTGGGTTTGCTCTCTTACCATGTGAGAACACAGCATTCAAGGCACTATCTTGGAAGCAGAGACTGAGGCCCTCATCAGACACTGAACCTACTGGTACCATGATCTTGGACTTCCCAGCCTTCAAAGCTGCGATGCGGTAAGTTGCTGTTCTTTATAAATTGCCCGGTCCCAGGTATTTTGTTTTAGCAACACAAATGGGCTGAGACAGCATGACTCAGCTGCAACAGTTTATTTCAGCTCCTTGTGGCATTTGATGGGATCATGTATGCATTTGTCAGCAGGTAGCAGGTTGCCTAAGAGCTGGCTGCTCTTGGACACCCCACTCACATGACTGGGGCTATCAGATGAAGGGCTGAAAGGCTTCCATATGACTGCAGCATCATAATAGAATTTACATGGCAACTGGGCTTTAAAAAGACAAGCCCCAATGTGGAGGCGGTTATCAAGCCTCTGTATTACATTTGCTGCTTTTCCCATCGGCCAAAGCAAGTCCCAATCTAAGTCAGCATGGGAGGGAGTTGCACAAAGTTGTGAATACCAGGAAATGTGATTTGTTGGGGTGATTAATGTATTAATCCACTATAGTGAGTAATGGTATCTTTTTAAAAAAAGACAACTTATGACTATGTATACAATAAATATAGTTTTTAAGGAATTAGGAGGATAATTTCTCCCTAGCTAAAAAGATACATAATTTCTATGTCAGCTTCCTCTGTCCCTAAGATGCCCCAGCTGTGATGGATAGAAAACAATATTTGGTCTATCTGTTGCTCTCCACCTAATAGACTAGCAACACTTATGTTCTTATTGCAAATTGTTAGTGACACCAAGCTTTGTTGTGATGCCGGTGTCAATGTTTTTCATTTAATCTGGGGCATTGTCCTTTATGCAAGGAAACCAGACCTCTAACTCATTTTACATAGTTCAGTGAGCAGCCCTCAGATAGTAATGACTCACCATTGACCTCATCAGGGAGGATTTGATCCAATGAACTATGGGTGAAGGGTTTTCTATTCCATTAGAGTGGGGACATCTCTTTCCTTTTGAAGAACACTTTAAAGAGTGTTCGTCACCTCACATAAGCTACATTAAATACATGTAATTTTTTTTTGTAGAAACAAAAGAAAGAAAACCTGAGCTGAGTAAGAATAAAACTAATGCTGGAGCAGGGTTATGAGAGGTAAGGGTACCTATTGTCACATATTTACACCTGGCCATGTATTCAGCACACGTTGATTGACTGAGTTGTGCAATAATGATATATAAATAGGAATGCTTGGTCTATATCATCAATTGCATGCATTCTATTCTTACTAGGAATATGAAGAAGCTGTCTGTGGAGTTGAGGATAACTGTTCTGAGAGTGGGAATTTTTTTTTCTATTACCGTCTTCTTAAGTAAATGGCTTTTTGATGTTGTAATTAATTTTGCTTTTTGAGAAGACTGGTTTCTTTACTTGCCAAAGGGCATTTATTGAGTGCCTATCGTATTTTTCATGTGTTCTAATTCAATTTTCACAATATTCTTAGAAGAATGTCAGTTTTATTTCTGCCACGCAGATAAACAGTGGATCAGAAATATTTAATATTCTACAGAATAGAACTTAGCTAATAAGTAGCAAAGCTAGCATTTGAAAACAGATTGGGTCTGGCTCTGGTGTCCATTTAGTGTTCCTCCCCTTGACTGCAGAGGTTTCTAAGATACTGCTATGTCTGATTGAGTCTCACCAAGCCTAGGACTTGTTCTGGGATGAGCAGAAGTGGATGTCCCTGATCTAGCCCTGCTTTGGAATCATTGGCTTCTGCACACAAGCTAATAAGATGAAAGATTTCTCATTTCATATGTATACCCCAATATTAGCCACAATAGGGTAGGTAACACTGCAGTAACATCAATTTGTACCTCAAAATCTCAGTATCTTAACACTACAAAAGTTGGGTTTTTTTTGCTCACATCACAGGATCCACATGAGTTGATAAATGGCTTCTCATTGAAAGAGTTACAAAAGCTCCACCATCTTGTAAATTCTGCATGTACAATCCACGGTTTTCTCATTTAGAGAAAGTGGAGATTATGCAAGTGCTTCCTAGGTCTCTGCTCAAAAGTGACACATATCTTTTATGATCATATTATATTGCCTAAAACTGGTCTTACCAACTATAGGGTAGCAGAGAATTACCATCTTCTGTGTGCCTGGAAGGGGAAAAGAAGCAAATACTGGTGAATATTAGTTATGTTTGCCTGCCAAAAAACCAAAAACATAACAAAAAATAACATTTCTTGCTACTTTGCTATCAAGCTAGAAATACAATAATCTCCCTTTATTTGAGGTTTTGCTTTCAATGGTTTTAGTCACTCATGGTCAACCACGGCCCCAAAAAATAGGTGAACATAGTATAATAAAATATTTTAAGATAGAGGCCACATTTGCACAACTTTTATTATGGTATATTGTTATAATTGTTCTAATTTAATATTAGTTATTGTTAATCTCTTACTATGTCCAATTTATAAATTAAGCTTTATCATAGGTATGTATATATAGGAAAAACTATAGCGTATATAGGGCTCTACGCTATCTTTGGCTTCAGAGATCCGCTGGGGGTCATGGAACATATGTCTGGCAGATAAGGCAGGGCTACTGTATATTCTTTGGTTATGATAATGTTAAGAAAGCATTTGTCAATCCTGTTCAAGTTCTAGTTCATTAGTTCATTGCAGGCTGGGACTTTAACAGGACTGGATGCTCTATGTTGAGGCATGAAGCTGCCTACTGGCTTCTTTGCTAATCATAATTTCTCTCTTCCAAGGGCAACAGCCCCGGAAAGGCTGCTCTAACCCTTGCTCTGTGTACTAGCTATCTAGCTATGTGTCTTCTTTATAAATTAGATCTGCTTCTGTTTACCATGTCTTCATTTTCAAATGAAATTAATGGAATAATGATGCTATCCTTGGCCCTAACACTGTTTTTCCTCTGGGTTACATTTGGCAATCAGAAGACCTGAGGCCTCTTTCCCTTTTAACATTACGGGAGGATATTCTAGTTAAGAAGACTCTTGGTTGAAAGTGACAATTGACAAGGCTTATTTTTTTTTTAATGGAATTTATCAACTTATGTAGTCAAATAGTTGAAGAGTAGATTTGGTCTCAAGTGTGTTGGATAGAAGGAGTTGAATAATGTAATTCTGGATTTGTTATTGCCTCTTCACTTCTTGGCTCTATTTCCTCTGTGTTGACAGGCTTTGTTTTTGAGGTTGCAAGAATGCTGCCAGAAGCACTTAGGGCTATGTGCTTCCAAGTTCAACCCCATTGGGAAATAGAAGAACTTTTCTCAGGTTGCTCCAGTGAAGATGTGGAGATTAATTCTCTTCGGATGACATATATCATGTTCTAAGAAAAGCATTCTTCTTGGCATACCAGCTCACATTCTCTTCCTTTCATCGTTTACTTTCTTCTACAGTAGAGGATGGAAAACCAAATTCTTTACTTCCTAGATGTATTGGTTATATAAAACTGGCACTCAGAATTTATTCTTATCTTATTCTATGATGTCTTTTTAAAAATACCATAGACTGAAAAAGTCAAAACTACATTTCCAAGACTCTTTCATCGATAGGATTCTAAATGCAAATTAGAGTTTTGCCTACACATACCTAACATTTGGAAGGCAGAAGTACATTAGAGATTATTTTCCTACTGCTCTAGCTGTTTTCTGGACTCATACTTACCCTTGCCGCAGCATCTTTGTTTTCAGTACCTACCCTGCTTTGGAGCTATCAGAAAGAATTTGCAACAGTAGTCAATAGCTAACCTCTATAATCTGATGCCCCATGACCAGATTTCTGGATGTAAGAAAACAATTATAATGAGAGTTATGGGGTTTTTTTGGCTTTCTAATCCTTTTAATAAAATTTATATATATATATATATAATTTTAGAATATTATGAGAGTACAAATATTTAGGTTACATATATTGCCTTTCCCCTACCAGAGTCAGAGCTGCAAGCATGTCCATCCCCCAGATGGTGCATACCACATCCATTAGGTGTGAATATACCCATCCCCTACTTCCCACTCCCACCTGTGTGACACCCGATGAATGTTACTACATATGTGCACATAAATGTTGATCAATTAATAACAGTTTGATGGTGAGTACATGTGGTACTTGTTTTCCATTCTTGTGATTCTCAGGAGAATGGGCTCTAGCTCTATCCAGGATAACACAAGAGGTGCTGGATCACCATTGTCTTTTTGTGGCTGAGTAGTACTCCATGGTATACATATACCACATTTTATTAATCCACTCATATGTCTAATCCTGGCCCTCTGACCCCTGGTTTGTAGCTAGGATCATCTGGGCTTTAATGTACAGTTTCAGTGGACACATCCAAGTTTAACAGGAGCCAATATGCATATTCCAGTTCAAATCCCAGGTCTGCTACTAAGATGTGTAAATGTAGACAAGTTACTGAAAGTTTATCAATTTTAATTTCCTTTTACGGAAAATGAGCACAGTGCTATGAAGTTTGGAAGTTGTAGAAGAGATTAAAGAAACCAATGTGTGCAATAGATGCCCTTTCCATCAGATCTTCCTTGCTATTTTCTGTTTGTGTGCCTTACTTTGTGATTGTCCTTTTTCCTTTTTATCTCCGTCTTGCTGCCTTTCTAAGATCTAGAGCCTCATTTCAATGGCGTTTTCTTGCAAATGCTTCATGAAATCGGAAATGCCTTTCTCTTAAGTGACATTTGCAGGATCGCGATCACCAAGGTGTTCAGCCCATTGTCTGGACACTCCCATAATTTGGAGCTATTGCCACCCTTCATACATAATGAGTGTGATGTGCACCAACTGGGGGATGGACACGCTTGAAGCTCTGACTCGAGGGGAGGAAGGGGGTAAGGGCAATATAAGTAACCTTAACATTTGTACCCCCATAATATGCTGAAAAAAATTAATAATAATTAAAAAAAAAAGAAAATGGCATGCTATTTTCAAAGCAGGTTATTTTTCAAAGGCAGAACCCTGCAAAATCCTAAGATTTAGGAGCACTGCAGCTTGCTGTTTCTGAAAATAATTCTTTCCTGATCAGTTCCTCTCCAGCCTTTAGCTTTGGGGAAAGGCAATCACATTTTGTTGCCTTTATCCATTTGAAAGTTTCTCGCTATTTCAATTTATTTGAACCCATTTAAACAACACTAAAAAGGAAAACTCTTCCATATAAATTTAATTTCAATTACTCTGACTCTTTTGCATCTTCTGGCTATAATTTAAAACATTTTTCAACCAGGCATGTTTAAAAGGTGATAATTCAGTTGACAGCTGGAGAAACTGGAATCATTAAAGGGAAATATAATTAACATTATTTTTAATGCAACCTAGCTTTTCTCTATGTTTTCAAAACACTAGGAGTGTCCTCGAATGTTTTGCAGCATTTCTTCCTTGCTGCTTAACACAGGATTCAATTTTTTTATTCACCCAGTCAATAAACAGTTATTGAACATCTGTTATCTTCCAGGCCCATGCTAAGTTTTGGGGACAAAAATTTGGATAAGACATGGCTTCACCCCCTGTCTTTTTTCTTGTAACCAGGTTAGATATAAGAAAATAGAAGAAATTAATGAAAAGGACAAAAATGAAAGTTATACAATTAGAACAAGAGGAAAAGAAGAAAAGATGACAAAAGAATAGGAAGAGAATAAGCAGAGAAGAAAAACATTGTAAAGATATGAAGGAGAAAAAAATTGAGTGTAAGAAGTGGTAGCAGATAAAAAGATATAAAGATTTAAAACTGTGGTAATATTGAGATTTATATACCGCTATTCTCATATGCATGCATGTAATTTCCTGTATTTTCTAGAACTCAAGTAACTTGCTAACAAGCCTTCCCCCTTCAATGCCACTGATGTCAGTGAAAAATTTTAATCTTGTCATTTCAGGGTTGCAGTCTCTTCCAGTTTAAATTATAGACACTCTTCAGGTTAATTGTGGCTATTCGTGACTTCTTTCTACCTTCCTCCTCTTTTCCCTTCTCCCAGAGTGTTATGTGGCATGCTTATATGACATTATAGATGCAAATCTCTAGTCTGAATCCTGTTTCTGGGTAGTTTCTTATTCTGCTGGTGACATATAAGTGGTTTCTCCTGTCCCAGTAATGGCCTCCAGCCGTGAAGTCCTCTGCGTTACACAGAACAAATGGCCCCTTGAAGATGTCCATGTCCTGCTTTCCAGAAAATGTAATTACATTGCATTATGTGGCAAAAGGGAATTAAGATTACAAATGGAATCAAGGCTGCTAATCAGTTGACCTTGAGATGGGGAGATCATTGTGGGTTATCTGAGTATGCCAAATATAATCACAAGAGTCCTTAAAAGTAGACGAAGGAGGCAGAAAGGGGAGTCTGAGGGAGATGTGGTTATGGGAGGATGGCCAGAGAGATTCCATGTTGCTAGTTTTTAAGATGGAAGAAGGAGGCCAAGAACCAGAGAATGTGGAGAGAAATGCCAAAAAAAGACAAGAACACAGATGTGCCCTTAGAGAAAGTAATATAGTCCTGTTGACACTGTGATTTTAGCCCAATGAGAACATTGTCACCTCCATATCCATTCACTGAGGTGACCAAGAAATCTTGAGTCTTGAATATATATTTGACAAGCTATGGAAAACCAGGAAAGTAACCTCAACCTTCTTTCTGTCAAAACAAGCCATTGCACCATTTCAACTTTTCTAAAGTTACTCTGTGGATACAGAGCATCCTGGAAAGCGTTCTCCTGTGCATTGCAAAAGACAAGGGGGCAGAATACCAACTCTCTCATTTTAGGCTCTTTTTCAAATCAACGTGTACCTAAGGAAGCCCTGCCCCTAACCCTGGACAAGGCTCAGGGTTTAATACTTCTGGGTCCATCTCAGGGAATGTCTTAGTCTGTTTTCTCTTGATATAATAGAATGCCACAGACTGGGGAATTTATAAGGAATACTAGTTTATTCATCTCATAGTTGTGGAGGCTGAGAAGTCCAAAAGCATGGCATTAGCTTCTGGCAAGTGTCCTCTCAAGGTGGATGGTGAAGGGCACACGGCAGAAGTGAGCCCATGAGACAGAGGCCATGAGGGGTGGGTTCCTTTTTATAATAACATGCTTTCGTGACAACTAACCCACTCCCTCAATAATGACATTAACCCATTCCTGAGGGCCACCCTCATGACCTGGTAACTTCTTCTAAGGCCCCACCTTCAAACACTGTGGTACTGTGGACTAAGTTTCCAACACATGAATTTGGGGGACACATTCAAACCATATGAGGGAGTAAGGCAGCACCTTCACTCCAGCCATGTGCCCTGTGGCTCTCCAAATATTCCCTTCCAAGCCCAGAAGTGACTTTTGTCTGTACTCTATAAAGGGAACTTGCCTTAGGTCATCCCTTTCAACATTCCTATTCTGAGCCTCACAGTAAGACTCTCTGATCCTAATTAGCTGACCTGTGGTCCTTAAAGTTTAAAAGAAAGCTTCTGATTTTTATAAAACTATCGTGACCCAAAACAGTCTGATTCTTAAAATCAAAACCTTTGTTTGCATAGTGTTGGCTCTTGAATGCATTTCAAGAGCCTATTTGTGAAAGAAACTCACTGAATAACTTTGCCTTTTTCTCGTCTTGGTTTTCCACTTCCCCTGAAGCAATAACCTCCTCAGCTTCAATAGACTCTCCTGCCCCTCTATGATTTTGTACTCCCTCTTTTATTTTCTCAAAGGTTCTCTTTTCTTTTTCACATAGCTTCTTGTCCCTTATGTTTCTCAAGGCTCAGTTTTGTCCTTGTGTTGCCAAGGAAGACCTTTCTGTCTTTGTTCAAGTCAGACAGAATCTGTCTGAGCTGAGCCAGGCAGCCCACCTGTGCAGTTTGCACCTGGTGCGTCTTGCAATTATAGCACCTATCACATGGTTCTCTAACATTCTGCTAGCAGATAATTTACTTGCCTTCCCTGTGACTCATATTTCCACAAGATGGAATTATGTTAAAGGTAAAATTCAGTCTCTATGAACAGAACTGCAGTAGTGATTGCTGTCACATTTATCTTCCCTACTCATTTTGGAATCGAACATGCACAAACATTCCATAGGTAATAGCAAGTGTCACATTACTGTCCCTCCTGGCCATAAAGCTTGGGCTGTACACTCTCAACTCTGCTTCTGTTCCCTCATTACAATCACTCCAGGAAAAAAAAAAAAAAAAACAACAACAACAACAACAAAAAAAAAACAAACAAAGAGCTGCCAAGCTGTCCCAGGTTTATAGCACTACAGGGTTAATAGGCCCTGTACATAACTGAGCTCCAGTTTTTTCCTGCTGAAGAGAATTACACAATACAGTTCTCCTTTCCTTTTCTTCTTTGACATTTCAACTGAAGTAATTTCATGCAGCTTTTAACCATGCATGCACTTGCACACACAGATTCCCTTCATCCCTCCTCCATCTTCTTCCCCTCTCTCCCTCACTCTCTCCCCCCTCCTTCTCTCTCTCTTTACCCTTCTCTTCCTCTCTCACTCTCCCTCACTTTCTCTCTCCCATGCTCATTCTTGCTCCTGAACACACTTGCATGTAATGACACAAGCATGCACCAATTCTCAGTCTATTACCTACCACTCCTTTCCTTTCTTCTTTTGGTCAAGTATACAAGGAAATTTACACATCCCCCTCTATGCCTCCTTTCAAAAGCCTCTCCTTTATCTCTGTTCCTCTTCTTTTTCCATTACTTCTTTCAGCATTTCCTTCTTCACTGATCTGACCTTTGTTTCATGTCCCAGACTTACTGTGAATCGTGGGAGATGTGGATGGCTATTGTGTATTGCAGGTGTAAATGATTAGATGCAGACATTTCAGGACTGGCGGCTATGTAGTCTGGACTGTATCCTAGGGCTTGAGGGGGTTCTATAAATGGAACTTGAAGGAGGAAATTGATCAGATTTGAGTTTTATGAAATCATTTTGACAGCTGGCAGGGTCATGAACTGGAGGAGGGATGTTATTGGAATCGCAGAGACCAAGCTCAAGACAAGAATCGTGGGAGCCTATCTCCAGTATGGATAGTGGCTGTGGAAAGGAGAGGCTGGTTTGGGGACTGAGCTAGGGGATGCAATAGAAATAATTATCTCTTCCCCACCGTGGTGACAAAATGAGACAAAATGAGTGTGTGTGTGTGCATGAGCAGTATGTAATTTTAACTATGAGAAACTCTCTGTGTTAAGTGCTCCTGGACATAGTTGGCTTCCTAGGATAATGGCCTGTAAGGCTGAAAATTAGATGTGTATATTTGATAAACCCATAAATGGGAAAGAGAAATGATGAATTGCGAACTCAAATTTTCAAGCTGGATCTGTAGAGTTTTCCGTTTCTGTTTTTCTTATGTCTATAATAAGCAAAAAATTTGTGTTAGTCCAGAACTGAAAATCATCCCATCAGTGTGTTGAGGAGAACTATCTCCCAGAGAGTTCTGGAACATTCTTGGACAAAATTTCATAAGATCAACTAAACAGGCACAAGAATTTCATGTGATAGGAGATCATGGGAACAGGAAAAGTAGAGGTCATGTTATTTAAGGATCATAGAAAGGATGGTTGACATGAACATTCCCATCATAGTAACAGATGAATATCTTTTTAACTTCAGCTGCTGGGGCCACAGAAGTGTTTTATTAGGAAAACAGGAAATAGGTATTTTACTACCTAAATAATAAAGTAGAAACTTTAACAGCAGCATTCTGCCTGGATGATGACTTTAGTCTGCCTATGACAAGAAAGGACTTTAGTGTAGCAACTACTATCCAGGAAAAGACACTTTCAGAGATTAGTTTAGGGGATCACTATCTTCCAAACCTCCCTATTTTGCATAGGTATATGTAACAACAATGATGAATACACATAGAACAATAGATGCCAAGTTACATTTGTGCAATAAAGTTAATAAGATTCTGTGTGCTCCTAAGAGAGGATTTTATGAAGTAGCAAGCAGGGACACCAAGAACTCTTAATTACACCATGTCTTTAAACCTGTCAGAGGAGAGAAGAGATAATCTCAGACAAGACAGTTACTCCCAGAGATGCCTGACTAATGTCTCCTAATTGTCCCCCAATATCCAGGTGAGAAAGGGTTGGAAGTCAACCAGAAACACTCCCCATTGTAGTCACACATGGGCAACATATTATTATTATACACATGTGAAGTTTGTCATTTTAGATATATGGGTTTAAGGGAACTATGATCGTCACAGGTATACATTATTAATATTGTCTTAAATATATATGTTTTTAAGTGGAATTATTAGAATGTGTGTGCTAGGAGTAGTAAGCTACAATCTGCTTGTTCTGGCTAGTAGGAGCCAATTGTGCACATCTCTACCCAACTTCCTGTTAGTTGATGTCAAATTGGTAGCTTGAAATTGGTCGTGGAGGGAGTTTTTCACCACT
>VSMD01092577.1:0-60586 GCA_008750895.1 Mirza zaza | reverse complement strand
GCACATCTTATATTTTCCTGGTTAGAGCTGGAACCCATACTACTAAGTGAAGTATCCCAAGAATGGAAAAACAAGCACCACATATATTCACCAGCAAACTGGTATTAACTGAGCAGCACCTAAGTGGACACATAGGTACTACAGTAATAGGGTATTGGGCAGGGGGGAGGGGGGCGGGTATATACATACATAATGAGTGAGATATGCACCATCTGGGGGATGGTCATGCTGGAAACTCAGACTTGTGGGGGGAGGGGAGGAAAGGGCATTTATTGAAACCTTAAAATCTGTACCCCCATAATATGCTGAAATAAAAAAAAAAGAAAGCTTAAAAATAAAAAAATAAAAAAAATAAAAAATCTAGGGTCTGCTGGCATAAGTCCCAGGGTCCAAAGGTTGTAGAACCTAGTGCTTTGATGTCTGAGTACAGGGCAAAATGAATGTCTCAGCTCAAAAGGAGAGAGCAAATTTATCTTTTTCTTTTTGTTCTACCAAGACCCTCAATGGATTAGATGATGCCCACTCACATTGGTGAGGGAGGATCTTCTCTACTTGGTCTACTGATCAAAGTGCTAATCTCTTTTGGAAACACCCTTACAGACACACCCAGAAATAATGTTTTACCAGCCACCTAGGCATCCCTTAACCCAGTCAAGTTGACACATAAAATTAACTATCACAATGTGACTTTTATTAATTGATTCTTACCATAAAATTATTTTACTTTTCTAGAATAAATAACAATAGCTTTTTAATGTACAGTAGGATTCAAGTCACTAACATATTATTTAGATTGATATTTCCTGCTCTTAGGTTTTACCATCAGGTTTAAACCCATAAAATAAGTTGGGAAATAAGTTGTCTTTTTCTATATTCTCTAATAGTCCATATAGTATTACATTTATCACTTCCCTTGAAGTTTAAAGAAACTCACTTATAAAACATTATTTTTCATTAATCTACATTAATATCCCTCTTCCACCTCTGGTTTCCTATTTTCTTATTGTTTTTATCATTTAATTGCTTATGTTTAGTATTTAGCTTATTTTTCTTTTAAGAATAAAAGCATTTAAGGATAAAAAGTTGCCTCTGAGTTTAGCTTTGGCTATACATTCCCATACTTAATATTCTTATTGTTAATTTCTGAATTTCATATTATTTTCACTTTTATCTTTGACCAAGATTTCTTTAGGATTATCATTTTCTAAATAATTTAATTTGTAAAATCCATGTTTGTTTGTTTGTTTTTAATGTTACTGCCTTTGGGGAAGAAAATTATTGCCTTAAGGGTAGAGGATATGATCTATTCCCTTTCTGATTTTTTGGAATTATTTGGAACTTTTTTATGACCCACAATATATGCTATTTTTGTATAGACTTTATTAGAACTTGAATAATAAAAGGTATTTTCTTTATGGGCTATAAATTTTGGTGTATATTTATTAAACTTAACATTTTATTTTTTAAAATCTCTAACTATTTTGTCTCTTTGATCTATCAAATGAAAAGAAATGTATGCAAGTTGCCTACTGCTTTTTTGTCTTTCTGTCATAGTCTCCTTGTGTTTTCATTGGCCTTTATTTATTTTGAATTGGTAATGTTTAATAATTGTCATCCTTTTTAAATATCTTTTCTTATGCATTTAAAAATAATTTTCTTCTGTGCCAAGGATTTGACTTTTCCCAGATATCAAATCAGCCCTTTGGTCTTTCTAATATGGATTCAAATGCTGCCATTGCAATTATAGCTTCAATTTTAATTTATTTAAATTTATTCAATTTCCTGTTAATTCTACCTATATCCTCTCTGAATGAGCAAATACATGTAAAATGTTTTGAACAATGGCTGGCACATAATGGATGCTCAATAAATGTTAGCTATTTTTATTATTGTTACCTAATTTTTAGAGAACATATTTTAAAGCTTATGAAGGACATGCATGTCAAAAATTGATATCGTTCCTATGTATTTCAAGAGTGCCATCTTCCTAAGCTCCTTGAGAATACTGCTCTTTTTTGTTGTAAGTTCTATGGAGCTCTGCAGCTTTCTGCTTTCAAATCTTGAATTGCTTCTCCAAGCTTGGTATTGTCCTTAAGCTAGGTGAGTTCCCCTTGGTCCTATTCACTGAAACACTATTTGCTTTTAGGATTCTGCACTTAAATCCTAACTTGGAGGGCTAGATGATATAAATTGCATTATTGGTTCAGCAATCCAGTAACCTGATACGGAGTGCGAGGAAGACCCTGGAGCCCTAGATCAGACACTCTTGGAAAACTCTAAGCCTTTTCTTTATTATTTCGTGTATCCTTTGTGCCTGGGGCCACCTTTCTCCTCCAGCTCTCTCTTTAGCCTGTTCTTTTTGCCAGTGACAAGCTGAAGCTCTGCCCAAACTCCTACTTAGCTCATTACACATTAGCATCTTTTCTTCTCATCTGATGCCATGGAAATGTTGTGATGGCCAATGCCACGAACTTTTAAGGCTGCTGATCTGCATGGTCCAAAGGCAATTTAAATTCCATATTTTATGCCACATAACCTCCCTTTACTCTTGAATGGTATGGGCTGGGAGCAGGGGTTTTCTGCTTCATTCTTCCTGGGGAGGGGCATCGATGTATTCACTTGTGCCCAACTCTATACCATATGTGCTAGTCTGCCCAGGAAAGTCACAGTTTATACCTATTATATAGCAATTAAAGCCTACTGATCATTTTAGTATTCCTTCTCACTCTCAAAAAGTGTCCTAGTTTGAGATATACATTATATGATTTCCATATGAATAATCTATTTAGAGCTGCTTGGACAGCAGGTGGCTATGTAAAGAGCAAGCTGATTTCCTGAAAGGGACTTAGGTCTGGGACCATAAAGAAGCAAACCTTGCAATAAGCAGGTGAGATTATACGCCAAGCACTGTATTTGTGTGAAATCATTCTCTTTGTTCCATCTGTTTAGAGCCCTCTTCTCAGAATCAACCTACCTCCTTGGGATACCACATCAGAGTTCGCGCTTGGAAAGCAACACTTCTAACACATCAAACTTCATAATCAGAGGCCGTCTCTCTCTGCTCAGCCTCACTCATCTCCTGCTCATTACTAATCCCTTTAGCTCTCCAAGGCCTCAGCTGACAAGCATCTTTAGGTGACAGAAAAGACTAATGCAACCATAATAAGTTGTCAGCCAGTTCAATCCTGAGCAGTGGGAGGTAACAACAATAATTAGGTTGTGAATAAGTGTAAAAACTGAAGGGTAATGAAGTCTTCCACATTCCATTTGGTTACCAGGCAGTCTGGGCTGTCGTGGCAGCTCCTTCCGTGGCGTGTTCTTAGCCAGGCTGATAAATCAGATGTGGGAGTTACTCTGCCCTCCAAGTAATGAGCAGGCATGTTGGCAACAGAGTGGTTCTATTACTCCCCAGAAGATTCCCCACTGCCTTTGAAACCCAAAGCTCCAACAGAAGCAGGCTCCAGCCTTAGCAGACCCCACTTCCCTCCTAACATCTGGAATCCTAACTAGGTAGACAAAGTGAAGGGTAACAGAAGGTTTAGGCTGTGTAGGATTCTGAGTGCTGGAAAAAAGCAGTTGGGCCACAGAGCTCTCCTGCCCCACCAGCTTCTCCTACCTTTAAATTCATCAGTGTAGATTGCAGCTCGAATACATATTTTGCTTTCCACCGACAAGATGAGGAAAGTGGGTGACAACTGACTGCAGCTTTACCCTTCCCCACCAGGAGATTTTTGCCCCTGCCACTCTTTATAAGAACTGTGCTCAAGAACATGAGATTTGAATCCCAACAGATCTGGGTTCAAATCCTTGCTCTGCTACTTACTGTGTGGCCTTAGAAAACATTCTTGCTTCTGTCTCTGTGCCACAGTTCTTCCATGTAAAGTGCAAATAATAATACCTTCCTCATAATGTTATCATGAGGCATTCATGAGATGGCATTTGCAAAGTGCTTAGCTTGAGCTTGGCATATAATGTTCTCAGGGCCTGGAATAGCACCTAGGCAATGTGGGTGCCCAACTCCTATGCAACAAATCAAACCAAGAGACCAAACTACTTCGATCGAATGCTTGTTGAGAGAATGAACAATGACCCCACCAACTTCATGAGTTCTCATTGTGAGGACTTTTCAGGTACATCTACTAAATGTTGAAGCAACCCCATCTCTGGCCAACAGTGGGACTGCTCCAGAGATGACAGCCAGATCCAGATTTCATTCGGTATTTATTGAGGACCTACTACCGTGTTTTCCCGAAAATAAGACAGGGTCTTATATTTGTTTTTCCTTAAGAAGACACCCTAGGGCTTATTTTCAGGGGATGTGTTATTTTCCCCTCAAAGCCTCAGCTTGTAGCACGCACAGGATGGCCGGGACCTGACAGGCGGAGCCGACATTGTTGGTGGGGCTGCCTGCACCTTTCTGGTCACCTCTGGGATAGTAGCCGTCACGATGGGGCAGATGAGAAGGGCTGCTCATCTTCTTTACCGCTCCGTGGCTAAACGCATGGGTTGTGCAGATACACTGCGTAGCCACGCCCATCACTAGGTCTTATTTTCGGGGTAGGGCTTATATTGCTCACATGCTTAGAAATCCTGCTAGGGCTTATTGATTTTCGGGAAAACACGGTACATGCCAGACACGTTGGCCTGGGGAAAATCTATTCCTCAGACCTGACAGTCTCCTAAGTCATAGATGTTGGCGTCTATATTATGCATCCCAAATGCCAAATTTCCAGATGCATCAGAGCAGGCTGCTTTATTTAGGCAGCAAACAAAACTTTTGGTTAGAGGTTTTGAAAATAATGCCATCTCTTTTTCCTTCCTCCTAGCTATTTTCCATTCTTATGTAATGTGTGCTTTACAAAGCTTGAGCCAAGCCAGGAAGCAGAAAGCAGCACCAGGACATATATAACGTACTCAGAACCAAGAGGGCAGGGCTCTACACCAGGTGGCTCTAGACTTGCCACTAGACTCTGGTCTTGCTCGATGCCTTGGCTCAACGAGTTTGCAGCAAAATAAGGAGCATGGGTGAGTTCAATACACACCAGGCATAGTGATGAACAGTTCACTTTAGGTGGAGGCCTAAGCAAGGAACAGTGCTAATTATTTGGAAAATGGATTTAATTGGCTCCTGTTTCCTAGGAGAGGGGAAATTTGAGTCTGCTCTCAGTTGAGAATGTTTCACTCTGGTCTGTTTTTCTGGCTGTCCCCTTTGGTATGTCATTTTCTCTTTGAAGCAAGTATCTGCAAGTGGCTTTCTAACTGAAGGGATGATAGACCTCTTCCAAAAGTTCTTTGACTAGCTTAGGAAAGTATTAGAAATCCAAAAGGCTTGTTCTCTGACCTGAAGCATTTTACCAACAAGAGAATGGGAGGTCAGAACAATCCAGAATTTTTCCACTACTTTTTCTCTATCCCCTGTACCTCTTTTTCTCAACTTCACATAAAATACAGTATGACACGACTGTCAGATTTAATGTAATCATTCTAACTGGTAGCACTTTTGCTTATGCTCCCAACTTTTGGAGACAGATATAGATTCCTATGCTTAATTGAATAATATATTTTAATAATTGTTCTTTTCTGAGCAGGAGCCTTGAAACACCCAGTTTAATAGTTTTTAATTCAGTATAAAGTGTCTCCTGATACTTTTATGAATCTTTCAATACAAATGAGAGGCTGCGATTAGCATAAATGGCTGGAGAATACACAGTAAGCTTAATATTTTACATAGTACCAACTTGAATATTAATCACTTCAGCTGAAATGAGAAGGGATAAATGGCATTCTTTGATGCTGAAGTGCATTTTCAAACAAAATTACTTTCTTTCTTTAGTTTATTTGTGAAGAATTAGAAAATCTGGCCTAAACTTGTCCTGTAAGAAGAAAAAAGGAAGAAGTGAATATTCTCCAATCTGGATTCTCCAGAAACACTGGCACTTTTAGGGGTGTCTCCTGTAAACTGACAGTGAAAGGAGAAGAGAACCCCCTTAATATCCATCTGTATGGCAGGCATTGGTGTAAGCAGCGGGGAGAGGAAGGAGTAAAGCAGTTGGCCAAAGAAAGGCCATTACAACAGCTAAACATTACTGTTCTGTGTTGCCTCTCTCTTAGAGACGGATGTCTTGGTACCCACTGGCTTTAGGACCAACCGTCTTTTGAACCACTTGTTGCCTAAAAGGATCTATCACATTTCTGGAGGCCCCAATAGAAAATAAGACATTATGAAATGGGTGACAAGGACTTCCTGCAGTAATTGACCCTCTTCCATCAGTCCCCAGGTAGCATCAGTGTTTCTTTATGTCCCCCACTGCCTTCCCTGGCAGTCCATCTCAATCCCCCCACCCCAACCCAAGCTCTCACTGCCCTCACCTATCCCGTCACAGCACCTTCTCTTCTGGTCCTCCAGCCTCGCTCCAATCACACAACATTGTCTCATTCACCACTTTGTACATGAGAGCTTGACCAAAAGAAAGATGAGTTGGGGGCTAAAAGATAGACAGATCTGGATTTTTAACCTGAGAACCTCCGCTTTCTAGCCATGTGCAGTTAGATAAGTTACCCCATTTCTTGGAGCCCCTGTCTTAGAGCACCTGCAATCTAAGAATCACAGTGAATAACACCTCATGGGTGCCTATGAGAACTAAACAGAATAATACACATGAAACCCACGTCAAATACCCTTGACAGTTAGCTGCTCATGCCAACATAGTCTAGGAGAATATCCAAAACAGTCTTTATATGAGGTTCAAGTTTTATTTTACAAACTTTGTGAAGTCTTAAAGAATAAAAGTAGGAATATTGGGGGCTGGGGTATCCCTTAGAATACTGAGGGAGCGAACATCTACAAGACCATTTGCACAGTTGAGAAGAGTCTTAGCATATTTCCTGTCTGCTAAGATAAAAGTCTCTGTGTTAGTTTCCCATTGCTGCAACAAAGTAACATAAACTTGGTGGCACAAATCTAGTACCATAATGTTCTGTAGGTTCAAAATCCTAGATGGGTCTCATTGGACTAAAATCAAGGTGTTAGCAGGCTTCGTTCCTTTCTAGAGACTCTTGGGAAGACTGCCTTTTCCAACTTCTGGAGCCACCACATTCCATGATCCATGGCCCCTTTACTCCACCTTCAAAGCCAGCAATGTCACTTCTCTCAGACTGTTCTTCCATAGTCACATCTGCCTCTGACTCTCCACTTCTGCTTTTCTCTTCCATTTTAAAGGACCCTGTGATTTCACTGGACCCACCTGGCTCATATCCCCATATTAAAGTCAACTGATTAGTAACCTTAACACCATGTGCAATCTCAATTCCTATTTGCAGTGTAACCTAATATATTTACAGGTTCCAAATTTAGTTGTAGACATCCAAATCCTTTATTCTACCTACCAAAGTCAGCGTTTCTTCTACCTTGAATGGCAAAAAAACTGAGAAGGCAGTTCAGAGAGTTCCCAAATACCACACTGCACATTTTCTCCTATTATTAACATCTTACATTAGTGTGGTACATTTGTTACAATTAATGAACCAATATTGATACATTGGTATTCACTAAAGTCCATAATTTATTCGGATTTCCTTAGTTTTTCACTAATATCCTTTTTCTGTTCCATAGTCCCATCAAGGATACATGACATTTAGTTGTCATGTCTTCTTTAGGCTCTTCTTGGCTATGACAGTGTCTCATATTTTCCTTTTTTTTTTAATGAGTTCAGTAATTAGCTATTAGTTTGGTATTAGCGATTTCTCCAAAAGCCCTTGTCCCTTTTATTGGGTAATGGTATTAGAAACCAAAATCTGGGTGCTAGGTGTGTTCATTGCCACTAAAGTATCATGTGGTTTTGGCCCTCTCATCTGATACGACACAAAAATATATGTGCATATACTAACCCACATGTATATCTATATCTAAAACTATCTGTATCTAGATCAATGTAAACGTGAGTTCTTACTGATGTCTCCAACTATAATCCATTACCACATGGATCATTCTAGCTTATTCCCCTTGCTTATCTGTAAATTCCCACTCCAACAGTGAGAAACCTGGCTCCCACATCCACAGTGCATTTACTTAATTCTTCAAGTATACATGTAGAGCAGTATCAGAACTCATAACCCATACTCCCACAGGAAATCACTTTATCAACTAGAGGACAGTGATTATGGGCAGCTCCTTTTGCATTTTGTCTTACAGACACCATTCATTTCCAAAGTTACTTGGATCAGCACCTTTTCCACCACTCCTTTCAGTGAAGCTATGTCATATGTTTACAAGGCACTTAAATCTCTTGTCCTGATCTGTATTCTTTCCTGGCACCTGGGAGTCATTTTTAAACATACTGATACAGAATTCTAGCCCTGCTTTTTATATGTCACCTCATGAAAGTGATTATTATATACCCATTGTTTTTAAAATAGACTTCAGAGTTTGGTTAGAAGACATGCTTTTCCTGCCTCATCTGTCACTCTTAAGTCAGAGAAAAATTCAAGTTTACATTAGGAATGTTCTCCCTATTCTATAGTAAATCTTCTTCCTCAAAAGTATACAGGAGTACAAAGACTATGAACATTAATGCCCATCACATCAAGATCATATGGGCCTTCCAAGGCCCAGGAACAGATAAAACCCTGCCCTGATCATTTCTCCCTTGTCCACAAACCACTTTTCCAAAATCACAGAGAAAGTGGGTATCGACCATATCCCTAAGGTTTGAAGACTGGCAAATTTGAACCCATTAGGGTAGCAGAGAGGCCAACAAGAGCCAGTGACAGCCACACTGCTAGTCTTCCTGTGCCTATTTTCTACTCAGGCTGTCCCTGAGCTGCCACATCCTGCCCTAGGACCATACCCTTAGAAATTACAATTGCACGTTCAATCCCATTTTTTCCTAAAAGATGAGCCTGATAGGATTCTGGCTGTGACCTTAGAGAGTCCAAAGTTTAAGGGGAAGGAGCTGCAGAAAACTGGCCTCCTCAGACTCTCAAGCACAATTATTATATATATAGCACAATTATTAAAAATTGAGCTTGAGTAACCACAGGGTTGTAGGAATCTGGGCTGTGATGAGAAATTTCAGAAGCATAACTTCAGGAAGATGATGTTATATCTTGGCCATAGTTCCTCAATGGTAAACTTTGCTAAACTTGACTTTCATTGTGTTTGTGTTTGACTGCTGCATTCCGGTATGGTGGTTTTGCTTGCATGAATTTATTTGAATGGCACACACACACACACACACACGGAAACTTCTAGCTTGTTTGTTAAATGATGGTACAGAATTACATTTCTAAGTAGCAGCAAATTCCCTTGTCAAAAAAGATTGTTTTAAAGCCTCAGGGAGTTGTTAGCACTGAGTAATAATAAGAAAATGCTAACAGATTAACAGAAATACTCAGATTGTCTGACACAAAACAGGTAGAAGTATACCCACACACAAAAAGGATTTGTACATTGTAAAAGAAGTAAGGAGGAATCTTTCTCAAGGTAACTTTTCTTACTTCGGTGACACATAGAAGTATTTTTAAATTATTAGAAACAGTTCTATACCATACTAAGTACTCATTCACATTTAGAAAGCTTTAATAAATGCAAACTGGTACTAAAATGGCCTGCTTGGATTTTATGTCTTTTTCCTTGTCTTTCAAACTTTCATTGCTCAAAACTCACCATAGACCTGCATCCTCTAGTTCAGGAAGCTATTACCTAGAGTCTCAACCTGTGAGGTATGTGTGTGTTCCCAACAGCCACGTGTTGGGAAGCTTCTAGTCTTATAATAGAAGACCAGCATGTCTGTGTCAGAGAATTGTGCTACATGGTAAGCAGGAGAAAATAAGTCAAATATGATTTTGAAAATTTAATGTATCAATTCAAAACTGCTGTTCACAGAGTAGTTAAAAAAAAAAAAACAATTTTCAGAGGAGCAGGTAAGAAGTGGTAAACAAATCTCTACAGCTAAGCAGTTGATGATGTAAATTGTCTGAAATGAAAGATATTTATTCATGACCACAGAAGGCTCAAAAATTAATTTAGAGAAGTCTTTTCCGCCTTCCTTGGAGTATGCAATTCTTAAATAAATGATCAATAGCTGATTTGAGCCAAACAGAAGGACTTGTCCAGGATCAGACAGGTAATTACTTACAGTGATGGGCTGAGGAAGTGAGGCAGCCAGGGACACAGTGGCATTAATCAGGGCTTTAAACCATTTCTCTCTTTCTAGTTGCATCATTTGAAAAATCACTGAACAACTTTGTGCACTAGAAAATTCATAGATCAGGGTACGTTTCAGATGCCTCCATTTACAGAACCACCCTCAGAGCAGGTGGAAAGAATTATTAATGGGAAATAATATCATTTTATGCCTTTTAAGGGACACTGGAGGTACTGGTTAGCTGGGAGAGCCTGAATGAATGGGGACTAGTGGCAGGGGGTGCGTGAGACATTGAGCAATTTGGGCCCAAAAATATCTGTTTAGTTCCCTAGTGGGAATTGAGCATAGAACATTTGCTTTGTTTAGTCCTCAGAACAAAATGCCCACAGCTGGTGCTGAAAACTTTCTGCCTCTACAAGCGGGGCCAAGATGAAAAGGCTAATGTGGAATAAGTCTGGCACTTCAGCCCTGGAAGTGCCTTCATTTTTTCCCAAGGGTGATCAGCTAAAAGGCCTATGGTAGAAAACAGCAGTACAGTGTGCAAAACAGAAGGAACACTGGATGTGCAGACACTGGCCCCAGAAATTCCACTTTTAGGAATCTGGAAATAGTTGTTCAGGTATGCAAGCGTAGTTATAGTTAAAATGCTAAAAATCTAATGTCCATCACCAGGGAAACTGACTAAATATTAATAAAACCCAGTATCTTATAGCCATTAAAAACAGTAAAGTAGAGGTATAGGTGTTGTAGGGAATTATTTGCAAGGTAAATTATTAAGTGAAAAAAATCTGGAAACACTGGGAAACTGGATAGCCACATGTAGAAGACTGAAACGGGACCCACACCTTTCACCTCTCACAAAAATCAACTCACGCTGGGTAACAGACTTGAACCTTAGATGCGAAACTATTAGAATTCTAGAGGAAAACGTTGGAAATGCTCTTCTAGACATTGGACTAGACAAATAATTTATGAAGAAGACCCCCAAAGGCAATCACAGCAGCAACAAAAATAAATAAATGGGACCTGATCAAATTGAAAAGCTTCCACACAGCCAAAGAAACTTTCAAGAGAGCAAACAGACAACCCACAAAATGGGAGAAAATTTTCACAAGCTACACATCCGATAAAGGGCTGATAACTAGAATCTATTTAGAACTCAGGAAAATCAGCAAGGAAAAATCAAACGACCATATCAAAAAGTGGGCCAAGGACATGAATAGAAACTTTCCAAAAGAAGACAGACTAATGGCTAACAAACACGTGAAAAAATGCTCTACATCTCTAATCATCAGGAAAATGCAAATCAAAACCACAATGAGGTATCACTTATCTCCAGTGAGAATGGCCTTTATTAACAAGTCCCAAAACAATAAATGTTGGTGTGGAGTAGAGAGACAGGAACACTCCTACATTGCTGGTGGGACTGCAAACTAGTTCAACCTCTATGGAAAACAATACAGAGATACCTTAAAGCGATACAAGTGGATCTACCATTTGATCCAGCAATCCCATTACTGGGCATCTACCCAAAAAACCAAAAGACACTCTATTAAAAAGACGCTTGCACTTGAATGTTTATAGTAGCACAATTCACAATTCCAAAGATGTGGAAACAACCGAAGTGCTCATCAATACATGAGTGGATTAATAAAATGTGGTGTATATATACCATGGAGTAATATTCACCTATAAGAAACAACGGTGATATAGCACCTTTGTGTTTTCCAGTAGCTGGAACCCATTCTACTAAGTGAAGTCTCCCAAAAATGAAAAAATAAGCACCACATATACTCACCAGCAAATTGGTATTAACTATTCAATACCTAAGTGGACATATAGGAATAACATTTATCGGGCATTGGGCAGGTGGGAGGGAGGAAGGGGATAGGTGTATACATATACAATGAGTGCGATGCACACCATCTGGGGGATGGACACGCTTGAAGCTCTGACTCTAGGGGGGATCAAGGGCAATATACGTAACCTTAACATTTGTACTCCCATAATATGCTGAAAAAAATAAAATAGATAAATAAATCTGGAAACAGGACAGTATATATAGTTTGTTTCCATTTGTAGAATATACTATTATTTACAAATATTTTATATATATATTATCATTATATATACATAGAAGATTTCTGAAAAACATCCAAGAAACTATTAATTTTGAGAAGTAGGAATGGGAGCCATCAAAATGAGTAGATTTATGTTTTCCTTTATGTTTAATTGTTTCCTTAATTCAAACATGTATAGGTTATACAACTAAAATTCTGTTAATAAAATGTCCCCCTTTTCTGAGATGAATATGGATCTAGCAGTCTGTAGCCCTTAGTTCTAATTCCTCTGTTGCTGGTGACCAATGAGAACTTATTAAAATGATCCCCAAGGGGTCACTGTGGGCTTTGCTATTTGCTAATTGTGTGACCTTGGCTAAATCTCCTATGGGCTTTTTTGTACATGAATAGGTTGGACTTGACTTGGGATATTCAAAGGAGATATCACATCTGCTTCTTTGGCCAAAAGTGCAGAAGATAGGGAAGCAGCAGAGGGATCGCAGGTGCTGTGCACACACATCTCTGCTTCAAGAGTGGATTCAACCTTTTCTACTCTTCATGGAGCTTCCATGTCAGTTTCAGGTAGCTAAAGGAAGGGTTCTGAGGCTAAAATATACTGAAAAATCTAATATGCCACGGATGTCATGAATGCACATCCATTGGTTACTATTTACTGTGTGCCTGTGGTGTGTCAAGCACTGCACTAACAGCTTTATATGCAGCTTTTCTATTCTTACAATAATTCCCTGAAGTAGGTACTCTGAGCATTCCCATTTTACAGCTAAGCAGACATTAATGACCACTCTTGCCCTGGCCTATATCCCATAGCAGTAAGTGTTAAAGCAAAGATGGAGAACAAACCCAAGAACTTGTGACTCTCAAGTCCATATACTTGGTGACTGTGAGACACCTGTCAGGCACCTGAAGAAGAGAAAGTGTGTTCCCATCTACCAACTCTCGTATAACCCATCTGGAGGCTCACTGGCTGAGGAGCATGGTAAGGTGGACGCTTGGCCTGAGATGAGCAGCAGCATCCAGGAGCTTTTGAGAAATACATAATATTGGGTCCCTCCCCAGACCAACTCAATCAGCATCTCTTGGAGTAAGGTCCTGCCATTAGTATTTTAATAAGATCCCCAGTGGATTCATAGCTGCCTTTAGGTCTGAGAAGTAGTCTGAGGACCACTACCCAAAGCTCAGTTCTAGAACAGTGGTCCTCATCCCTGCTGAATATTAGAATTATCTTTAAAACTTGGTGCGTAATCCCCACCTCAGATCAGGTCAATCATAGGTGGGGCCTGGGAGTGTGTATTTTTAATACACACTAGATTGTTCTGACGTATAGCCAAAGTTGGGAATCATTTTTCTAGACCTAAAACTTCAAAGACCAATGAGTCTCAACCTTTGGTTGCACACTGAAATCACTTGGTGAGCATTAAGAAATACAGATTCCCGGGGCCCCAGAGATTTTGTTTTCATTGCTCTGGGGAGTGGCCTGAACTTAGGAATTTTTTAACACTCTCCAAGCAACTCAAACATACAACCAGTCAAGAACTACCCTAAGAGATATGGGAAGGAGGCCTGGTTTTTAATTCTACCTGGTTCACCCTCCTATCTAGAAGCAGCAGAAGTCTAATGCTAATGGCAAACTTGTTCCAATGGACAGCCCACCAGCACCTGGCCTCTCTGAGCACACGCCTAGGCCTTAGCACTCTAAGACATTGATTTATCAACATGTCTTTGCTTCCTGTTACCTCCCTCAACCCCCCAGACTGGTAAAAATGAGTACAGATACTGCAGTATATGAGGTTGACACTTATTTAGCTGTAACCTCAGAAATCTGAATCATCATTCCAAGGGAACAGCTAAAATTGCAGCCTGTTGAGGAGGAGAAGCTTGAAGGAAATAAACTCAGACCCAAAGTACTCCTGAGAAAATTATTCAAGAGAAAAACAATGCATCATACCTTTTAATGAACAGGATATATTCACTTGGGTCTCATGTTAATTTAGAGCTCATGCTAATCCCAGCTGAGGAGTCAAAATTTGCATTTATATAGAGGCTGAATATTCTTATCAAAAGGCATCTGTTCTAAAAATTTATTTTTCTATAAGAAATTTAGTGAAGTCAAAAACACGCCATCCTTGGGTGTGGGTTAGGAAGATTACTAGTTACTAGTTAGGTAAATTATTCCATCTCTCTAAAGCACAACTTCCTCATCTGCAAAATGGGGATAAAATCTTTTTCACAGGTTGATTGGTAATGATCAAATAGAATAATGTGTATAAAGCCCCTAGCAAAATGATTTGAATGCTCTAGGCAACAAAAATTGATGTTTGTTTCTACCTCTTTCCTTGTCTTCTTCTTAGTTTTGTTTTGTTTTTTTTTTTTTTTTTGAAACAGGGAATGAAAAGGATTGATTACTATTAATTGAAGTCCATTCTGGTACCACAATAGGCAGCTATCAGATGTCACCTAGACAACCAAAGCCAACATTCCACTTCTTGGGGACCTCCTAAATTCTCTAGGCTCTTCATTAAGCAAAGAGACTAGCATGCCTTACAGTGGGGGAAATGGGTATCAGAAATCAAAGAGCAATGAGAGGTTGAAAGCCATCCCAAAAGAAAGAAACAAGATTAAGAAATAAAAAATAAAAATGGCATAGAACTTGATCCATTTACCCAAGAGCTTGGCCAACCCTGGCATTCAGGAAAGCATGCAGCCCAATGCCTATTTCTCAGTCCCAGGCTCCTGGCATCAGCCGTGCACTTTCTAATCTTACCTGCCCCCACCTCCCTTCCTATGTTCTTCTCTGTCTAGATACTCTCTCCCTTAGAAATTTGCTTTAGATATGACTAGAACTTCATACATACTTTTAGACGTGTGTTTGGTGACATTTTCAGTATTTCTTCTTAGTGTCATAGACCTCAATTCTGCCCTACATCAGGCCTGACAACCTCTGGCCCTCATCTGGATAAGATGCAAAAGTGGCCACAGTTTCTGGGAATGGGGTGCAGGTAAGTGAGTGATGATAACTTTCCAACCAAACCTATCTCCTTGGATCACAACCCAAAGCGTGCCATGAAAGCATATGCCAAGCAGAGTAAAGGTGTTTACAAGCAGAGGAGGGGTGAGGTTGGATGAAGGAGGGTGAAGAAAACCAACCATCAACAAGGCTTCTGTTGACCCAGAGCTGTGAATTCACCCAAACCTATTCATTACTTCACCCTCTTCAAGAGCTGGGATTATCAGCCTCCCTGACCTAACACCTTTGTCTATTCCCCTCTGCTGTAAAGCACTTCCTCCCTTGCCTGCTTTGACACCACGCACTCTTGGAGCTTCTCCAGGACATCTGGCATCTCCTCCTCAATCTTCATCTCATTTTCTTCTTCCTTTGGTCATCCCTTGTACGCTGTGTTCTCTTGGAAAGAAGAGAAGACAGCTGAAGGCATAAACTTAGAATCTCCTCCTCACCCATGATTTCAAGCACAGCATTTGTCGGATTACTATCAAAGCCATTCCTCACACCATGATCCTCTCCTGAGCTCCAAAATTCGATATCCAAATGCCTGCTAGATACAGATATCTTGATTTCTCACTGAAACCTGAATCCAACATGCCTAAAACTTAACAAGCATTTCCCCCAAAATCTCTTCTGTCTCCTGTCATTTACACCTCATGAAAGATGCTTCCAGGAGTAGTACAGTCGCACAGTCGTAAACCATCTTTGACACTTCATTCTCCCATATCTAATTATCAGTACATCCTGGCGATTTGGTTTTTGTTTCCATTAATTCATTGGATAGCTCCAGAATAAGTCTATTTCCTGTTAGTGAGGCTAGATATCCACATATGAAAAATTAATACCACCAAAATACAGTTTTCATTTATTTGTTCAATAAATATTTATGGAAGTTTTATTCCATATTAGGTGTTGTCCATGGCTCACCAATAGGAAAACAAAACAGAGACTCTGCCCTTGAGAAGCTTATAGACTAAAATGGGAGTGAGAGAAGAATAAACTCACGTATCAATGACGGAAGTCCATATTTGACTGTAATAACTGTAATTAGACTTAATACTTGCTAAAATAAAGTCTCTCAACCTTGAGAATTTTGAGAATGTCTCAAGGGGAGATGAAGTTTGAGCAGAAAATACAAGAATAGAAAAGTATGAGAAGAAGATATTGCTACCATCTTTATTAGGTGCAGGGCTCTGTGTTCAACACTTTATAAACATTGTCTCCTTCAATCCTCACAAATGCCCAGTATGATGGAGGCTACAGTAAAAATATTTTCATTTTGCTGATGAAGAAACTGAAGTTTACAGAGGTTGATTATTATTGTTCACAGTCTCACAATTAAAGGATGACAAGGGTTCAAACTCAGGTCCATTCTTTTATTACTCTGCCACATTGAGAATGACATGTCTAATAGAATGTAAAATAAATTCCACAAGAAAGCCGTGGAAGGTGGGGCTCGAGACGTATTTTTCAGCATGATGGCAACTAAGTGTCGGCATGATGGCTTCGAGTGCTTTGTGGCCAAGCCAAATTGAGACATGTGCTATAAATGCAAAAAAGCCCCTATTTTTAAGATTTTGCATAAACAAAAGAATGCAAATCATCTCAATAATTTCTCTACTGATTACATATTGAAATGATAGTATTTTAGGTATATTGAGTTAAATAAAATATATTATTGAAAGACAGATGATGGCTTGACTTTTTTCTTGTGTGCAAAATGTAAGTAAGTAAGTCATTGATTCTTTGCTTACTTGAAAAAAATGTATATTATGAAACTTAATGTCACCTGTTTCTTTTTACTTGTTTGTAGGACTGGTAGAAAGTGTTAAATGACGTATGTGACACACATTTGTGGCTTGTGTTATATTTCTATTGGACAGTGCTGGGTGAGAGGTATTGCAAGAGTGGTAAAATGACTATGAGATGAGCTATGTGGGAAGGTATCAGAAGAATCAATACCTGAATTTAGGGTTATGAAGAATGGGTAAAGAAAGGGAGCATGGAGTTTTCGTCAAGTGGAAAGAGCAGCTAAGGAGGAAAGCTAGCCTGATTCCTGCCAGAAAATAAAGCAGAAGTCAGCAGAAACTGAACCACAGAGCTTGTCTTGGGTATCTGCACATAAATTAAAACTCTTTTAGACCGATGTCTGTAAACAGGAAATAGCTTTTATTGAATTCTTCATTAGGGGCCTATTGTAATTCTATTGCAAAAGGAAGTGAATTGTCAGTTTAAATAACTGTGCCCTTTGGAGAATTACTATTCTGTGAAAATATTAGGTAAAGCAGGTCATCAGAAATTTGAGATTGCAATGTGCTCATCCTTGAAATTTTCTAAATACATTATTTCTAACTTAAAGGTAGCATTCTAATAAATTAAAGCTACTTTATTTCAGATGAAAGATTGTATTTCTATCAGTTCTGGACCTAAATACTCACCCTAAATTTGTGTTAATCTTTCTCTTTTTGCAAAGCATTCATCTCAGTTTGTCTCCAGTAGAGATATCATGGTTATGTATAAATATGAAACTGAGAGATGACACTCTATGGGAAAGTTTACAGGCTTTGGAGTCAGACAGATGTGAGTTGCCATTCTGATTCTCCCCATTACTGGCTGGTTACTTAGGTACTCAAAACCTGAATAGTCTCATCCATAAAAATGGGGCCAATGGTACCTCCCTACTCACAGAGTGGTTGTAAAGATTAAAGAAAGAAAGCTAGTGCATTTGGCATAGTGCCTGGAATGTGGCGGAAGATCAGTGAATGGTAGACATACCTATTCACATCCAACCACAAATGTACCTGGTATAAGAAATGCACTTGATTTTTTAATATAGTGACTACGAACACTAAATGCACGTGGGAAACTACATGCAAATCTGTCCAAGTGGCTGCCAAAGGTACCAGAGCACTACGTAAGACCACTCTGCTCCTGTCTGTCTTTAGCGGTCTTTAGAATGCTCCATTCATTAATAGAGACAGTGAACTGAAAATACATCCTTTGGAGAATAAACAGCAGTTTCCTTTTCAAACAACCTTAAACAAGATGTAGAAACAGTCTTTCAGAGCAAGAAGTATATCTCAAGAGACTGGGCTTATGCTGATTCGATCTCAAGCCTAGACTCACAGAGGAACCCAGAGCAGTCAGAAATCTGGTCATTCTATCAACCATAATGACTCATTTACTTTCAGCCCTTCACACAAATACAAATAACCAAGTCAATTCTGAATTAATCATATACCCATCTCTGGAAGAATAGTCTAGATACTCCTTTTATTTTATGATATTGATTCTTAAGATACACAGCAGGGCTTTGAACTCTGTTTGAACCTTGGGGTTACCCAAGATCACCTTACCCGTGCTTAAATTCCCCGACTATGGCACTATGTTCTAGTGCCAATTAAATATTTAACTGAATGAATGAACCGATGAACAAATAATTTGGTGAGAAAACTAACAAATCTTACACACATTCATGGGAGAATGAGTCTACTCTAGTACAGGCAAGCATCACTGGACTATCCAAGGATATCTGGGACAGTGAAGTTCAAACCCGATTATAATTGAAAACCCAGAAGGAACATTTCAAAATTACAGCTATCCCTGCCTCTTGTTCTAACTTTGTATTTCTAAGGTGGGGAGCAAAAATATTCCTCCCAGACAATTCATATAGTCAAACATACTTGGGACTTACTATCTCACAGAAATGCAGTGAGGGAATATGGACCCTAAGACCAGGTGAAATTCATTGCATCACCAATCAGAATCCTGAAAAGTTTCCATGCTGGGAGTAGGACAGCTAAATGAATACGTCAACAAAGGAAGCAGATTTCAAATATTTTGAAGCAGTGACAAATAACTAGTTCCAACCCCAAGAGAACTGAGTATGAGTTCTTTGAATTCATTAGTCATCATAGTCTTATAAGGTGGATGTGCTTAAAGCAATAAGGCAATGAGGAATGACGTCAGTTGAGTCATTAGTGGGGCAGGCTTTTCTCTGGTGGCTTCTGTTGCCAAGTTAATAAATGGAAAGTGAGACTCTTGCAGTAATTAGAAGCCAGACTGGCAACTGAGATGATGTTTTACCAAATTTGCTTAACCAGGAAGGAAGGAAAGATACCAGTATGGAAAGATACCAAGGAAGTCAGAGACTTCAGCCATCATGTCCCTGCTGAGTAGCAGAGTAGAAGTATGAAAGGTTGAGTATGGCTGTGTGGCCGTATTGTTTGACCAATCAAGAGCAAAGTGGGCAGTGAGACTTCACATGAACATCTCAAGCTTGGAAGCCAGTGTGGGGTAGATGCATGGTTGCACCTTCCTGACCTTTGCTTAAGATCCAAGGTGGCACAGCCGCTGCCCCCACCTCAGGGTTCTAGCATTGTCTTGCTCACGAGAAGCCCAGCCAATATGAAGGAATCCAAACACAGGAGGAAAGAGGTTCTACCTCCACTAGGGCAGGACTTACTCAGCTGATGCAGCCTGGCTCAGGGAGGTAGGCGATCCACCTGATTCTGGTAATCCCATTAGCTCTCATGTCTAAAGACCTCTTAGAAAGTGAAAATGACAGCTTCGAAATAGCTAGAGAGAACTGTCTGGTTGTGGACAACAATGCCTGTGGGGATATACAATCCAAACGGAATCTGAAGGCAGCAGGCAATGTAGGCAAGGTGGCAAGGCGACTCAGTGTTAGTTGGCTAACCCGGATTTAGTTGGACTTTGTGGATTTTAATTCCTGCTCTGCTCTTTGCTGGATGTATGAACTCAGACAAGTTAATTAACTTTCTGAGCCTGTTTCCCACCTGAAAAGGGGAACAGAAAGAGTATCTAACACACAGGGTTGTCATGGAGGTTAAATGAGGTAATTATTGTAAATCTCATGGCTGAGTGACTCCCACCTCTTAGCTCAGACACCTGATCAGGGGCTAGTCACCATCTGCTGGAAGCACACCTAAATGGCAAGGTCCACTTGGATAGGTAAATAAACTGCACTTTGTCTAAAGGCCGAGTTACCACTCAAGACAGGGTAAGGAAAAGTTGTATTCCCACTGTCCTTAGAAGGCTAGAAGGAAAAGGGGCCCTGAAGAGGCTGGCTTCACTGGGATCGGCTTTGTTGGCCAGTCATTCTCCAGGATACGTGCCATGTTGCCTTGAGAAGTCAGTCATCTGTGGAACCACAAATCGATATCTAATTTGCGTCAAATGTGTCAACAAGGTAACAAAAGACAGCAAAGCTGGTACTCTGGGCCCTCGTAGTCTCTGTGGCAGCTAATTTACAAGCTAAATTGAATCATCAGCACCCAATTAAATTCCTCCTGCATCATGGCACATTTTTATTTACTTGATGAAGGAGGAGAAATGGGAAGGATGGGAGAGCCATCACATTCTCATCTGTGCATTTCCTTGAATTAGAGCATGTTTCACTCTTGAATTCATCTGGTTACCCCAAGTCTAGCGACATAAGGAAATGTTCTATTTCCTGGTAGCCTACATATTTATCTCCTTCTCTATAATCTTGGTTACTCATTAAACTCCCACTGACTCTATCAAGGTTAAAAAATTTGTCTGCACAGATCCCAATATCCACTGCAGTCCCCAAGCGCCCATGAGCAGCAGCTTTTGCACTGAATCTCGTCCAGAGAAGGGGTTTATCATTTCTGGATGGGTCCTGCCAATGAAATATTAAAGTCTCTGTAGCCTCAACAACCACCACCAGAAAGCAACTGTTCTGTCTAGCTGGGACAAAAGGGACAGTTATTCCCCCTGGAAGGACGGCTGCCAAGTAGGAAGCCATCCCACCCAGCTGCAGCTTGCAAAGCCCAACTGTTGGCAACACTGGTTGCCTGTCTCGAACCTGCTCCACTCCCCCTTGTATCAGCTGGGCAAAAAGGACAAGCTGCGAGCACCCTCATCTGCACAAGGCCAGTCTCATTTCTGTCTGGATCCCCAATTTTGGCCACATCTCCCACATACAGCCTCAACTTAGCCCTTTAGACTTGCTCTTCGGATGAGTGTGTTCCTGACATGAGCAAAGCCATTCCTCGAAGACCTCAAGGTTTTCCTTCGAGCATTTCCAGTGAGGTCTACCTTAGGGATGGTTTCAGTTTAGGTTCCTCTAAATCAGACCCTGAGTCAAAGATTTGGGTACAAGGTCATCTCAGAAAGCACTGTGAGGGAAGGGAGCAAATCCAATGAGAAAGAGGATGTTAATAAATAGGTCACCATTATAGGAACCTTTACTCAGTCCCACGAAGCATTGTTCTTGAGATGGTATGGAGACAACTTGGAGTTTTTCCATGGATGAGTCAAAAAGCTGGGGAATTTATCCACAAACTCCCATCTCTGCTCGCTGGTTGAAGAGTGTTCTGCAGAATGACTCTCCTGAGACACCCAGCTTGACCAATAGATAGGATTATACCCCATACCCAGTGAAGGCCATAGGAGATCTTTGTTTACCTCCCAGAATGCTGAAGGGATATAGCCAGGCACCAACAGTCTGCAATAAGGACATCACTCCACTCAGAATGAGCACAACCTGATCGACCATCTGCCAAAAAGGTCAAACACTAAGCAGGGACAGTGTCATGGTGGTTGGCATCCCTTTCCAAGAATGCCTCAGACAAGAGTGATGTACATGAACACACTGAGTCAAATAAATGGGCCACAAAACCTCAGTTGTGGATAGGAGTTTGTCTATTGTGGGGATGTAAAGTAATAGTTCAGGAACTCCTGTGAAATGCCAAGTTGTGGACAGAACTTTCCATAAGTTATTGTGTTTAATTCTCACAATGACATTGCACAAGTACAAATTTGTATTCTCATCTTACAGCTGAGACTGCCAAAGTTTGGAGAAGTTAACTAAGTTACCAAAAGTTATACAGTAAGTATAACTTACTTAAGTACAGTAAGAGAATTGGGCTGTTAGCCCTCGGAAGGCCTCCTCTTGATGCGGGGTCACATGCTTTTGCTCCTCCAAAGGTAGGACTGGCCTTCTGGGGAGACAGGACCAATAGTCAGCTTTCTGCAGGAATTTTAGGGACTTTGGGGAAAACACCCCACCACTACCACCACACATGCTGAATATCTCCATTCTTAGACTGGAACTGATGTCTCAAATTCCACAGTTATCAACTCATTCTTTTGGGGCAAGCATAAAAAGACCACATAATTCTCTTGGGAAGGATAGCAAGTAAAATCCATTAGACTCTGAGCTGATCTAGGGCAAAGACCGTATGAATAATCTTTTCCTCTCCAATTCCTAGCACAGAGCTTGGTGCGTTAAAAGGTTCTGAGTATTTACCTGTTGAATAAATCTTAATGTGAATAAATATATTAGGAAATATATAAAAGCTATAAAAGCTAAACATAAAAACAGAAAAGAATTAGCAATGGTGGCAAAGAGAACTTAGAATTTTCCCTATTTCCCATTAATCCGATTAACCAAGGAATTTGCATGTAAGCTTTCCTTTTGTTTCTTTCATCAGTATCACCAAAACTTTCTGGCTCCCTGCTACTTTCCTAAAGTCCTTATGGGAAGTCCATAAGCATCCCAAAATGCTTATGTTTACCTGTGAAGACCTTAATAGTGTCCTAGATTTCCCTCCAAACTCAGTGTTCAGAGGGAATCGACTTTGTCTGTTTTCTGTTCCACTGTATACTTATCTCCTACTAAGTATTGGCCGTAACAGGAGGAGAAGACATATACCAATGGGATCTTCAAAACTGTGTTGATCTTCATTCTAAAGAAAATTTGAGATGGTCAGAAAATGTTCAAAGTCTCTGCCAGAGAGATCATAAAGAAAGTCTGACACTCACAGACAGACATCAAATCCTACCCTTTGACTCAGCATTGAAGAGAAAGGGTTTCTGTGGTCTCTCTGAATCCAGGTCAAAATATTCTCCTTCAATATGAAGTTGAAGGCTGTATTGCTCTTTTCCATGGAGTCTTCTGGGGAGGTTATGGGGATAACATGGAGACAACAAAATATTCTAAGTTTCTACCGACCAGATTTGTCTCTGTCTCTCCTAAATTACCCAAAAACCTCAGGAGCCCACACTGCTAAGAGGTGAATCCCAAACTGTGAAAACTATATCAGGATATTTTATTCTAGTCAGAGAGCTTCTGTGAGTCCTTCTGGTTCTGAATCATATTATAAACAGTAAAATAAAATAATTTTACAAATTAAGAAACTGAACCAGGAAATGGCTAGGTAGGGATTTAAACCCAGCAATGGGGACTCTAAACCTAGTGCTTTCCTACCACACCAAACTGATGGGCGATAGGAGTGTTAAAGGGTAATTATTTTTCAAATAGGTAAAGTCATGACTCATGTACAAATATAAAAGGACATATGTCAAAGATTTTATTTTTAGTCCAGTTAATAATACAAAAACCACAAAGACATTAAACTGGTTCCAAGGAGAAGCTGAAGAACAGACCTATATTTAGGCACTCGGAGATGAATACATGCAACGCCGACTTCTTCCATAAGAAGGAAATCAAACACATCCTCACTGGACAAAAACATTTGCATTTCTATGATCAGGAATCATTTGCATTACTATCCGGTCTCCATAGGTTTACCTGTACAGGACTGCACCAAGTAACCTTCTGGCCATCTCAACATCTTTTGGAATTTTTCCTGCTGGTAGTATGACATGAGATGAGATACCTCTACCGAGCTCCATTAAAAGGACAATCTATCTAAAAGCCCTTCTAGAGTCTTCCCCAACCCATGCTACTTCCTGCTTAAAATGTAAGTCAGGATCCCATCCCAGGAGGTCCCATTTAGTGAACTATGCAAAAGTGGGAGAGAAGAGATGCTGCAAAGACCTCTAAAAACCAAGGAAATCTCAACTGCAGCAATTTTTCACAGAGTAAAATCATGGTGCTCAGCTTCTGCACTCTCAAAAATTTATGGCCAATGCTAATCACTCAGATAGAAAGAGAATAAACCACCTTGCCCTGCAGCTGGGCCTGCTGGAGACCCTCTCACAAAAGCAGTACTCAAAGAATAAAAATTAACTTAGAGAAATTTTTGAATGTGAGTCCAGAATTCTTTCTCTGCTTTCTCCCTGCCTTGTACCTTTGGAACGTGTACATCGGAACCACACATTTATTAAATGAGATATTCTTCAGTTCACTGCACTTGGCAGTCGATAGAGGGGAGAAGCAGGAGGGTTTGGGGTCTGGCCGCATGCATGGCAACGTAGAGCAAAATAGCATGCTGCTCCTCTGAGGATGAGGTTGTGCAAAGACATTTCAGGGGATGTTTAAAGGAGTACAAGAAAAAGAAAACCTAAGATGACATCAGGGAATATTCAAGAGAGCTAGGAGTAGACACTAGAGCCGGGTATTGAAGGATGGGTAAGAGTTAGCCAGGTCAAGAGAGTTGGGGAAACAGCACTGCCCCACTAGGGAAATGCTATCATATCTGCAAATAACTTCAAGTTACAGCAAAGCAACTCCAGTCAATCTCCCTAGGTCCTGATGCCTTGGCTCAGAAAAAGTAGCCCTATTCTCCTTTCTCCTCAAGTCTTCAGGTGGATAATCACCCCATCTTGTCCACTACAGAGGCTGCAACAGCTAAAAGTATCAAACTGGTGAGGAGAACTCAAGGTGTGCCACCAGCACAAATGTGGATGCATGGCGGACAGAAGGGGATGCCGGAAAAGATTCATCTTGAATCTGAAAGCCAAAGAGGTTTCCAGGTCCAGGTAGCAGAAGCAGAGAGTGAGGCTATTGTGAAGATTAGATGAGACAATATATAAAATCTTTGATCCAGGATTTGGCACTTATGGAGCCTTCAGTAATTGCTAGCTGTGAGGCTCTCTACCTTGCTGCCTCTCTGTTTTCGGTAGTAGAGAAAGAATCCTAGAAACTTGTCTGATTTTTTTCGGTATATATTGAAGCAATCACAACATTTGACATTAATCATTTACTTGGTAGACGAAGGAAAAAAGGAAGGGAGGGAGGAAGGAAAGAAAAGGCTCTCATTAGTAAGACTTATAAACTTATTTTCATCCATCCAGAAGGTCACCAGTCAACGGTGTTCATTTCTACATTATAAAAGCATTGTAGATATCTTCACTGATGAGATGCTTTTAGAAACAGCGGCTCTGTTGAACGGGGTAAGGTGGTGTATGCTTGTAGTCCCAGCTACTCGGGAGGCTGAGGCAGAAGTATCGCCTGAGCCCAGGAGCTGGAGACCAGCCTGGGCAACAGAGCAAGACCCTTGCTACTCCTACCCCCACCTTATGTTTTTAAAAATTAATAAAAAACAGTTGTGAGTCTTCCAGTGCCTCATAAAGGACTTTTATGAGTCGATTGGCTTTCTGCAAATAAGCACTTTAGTGATAAATCCTAAATGTAATTGTAAACACTCAGGCCTTTTAATCTTAACAACAGTCAAGCAGGGGGAAGCAGAAAGAACAGTGGCCTCCCTTAAGAGAAAGCAAAAGTTATGAAAATGGGAAAGGCGTTGCCTGCTAATGGAACAGGATGGATGGGACTGTCCACGTGCAGGCACAGAGTAGCCTGGTGGCTGGAAACACAGTTTGTGGCATCTCTGCTAGCCCTTAGCTCTCAGACCCAGGTCTTAACCTGAGGCCACTTCCTTTTCTAGGACATGAAGAGCATGTTAAGCATCTCTCAAGACTAATGTGAGAATTCACTTTAAAGAGGGCAGAAATGGGAAGTGCTTGGCACACAGATGATCAATGGATCATAACTATTGTCACCATGATCGTCATATATGCACAGGAGGTGCCAGACTCACACCTTCCTTGCCATGCCCTTCACAGCCAGTAAGAAGCACTGAGCCTCCTTGTCCTGGACAATTAGTGCAATCGGGAGTATTTCAGTGAAAGCTGAGTTCTCTGGCAGATAATCAAGGCCTCCCTAATAGTAAACTAAAAAGGAAGACTTTCCTCTGGACTTGAATAGATTGAATTTGTTTGGGGTCTGCTCACATGAGGATTTTGTAAATTAAGATCCGTGGCTGGAGGGCTCAGGCATGAGTGAAGGAGCAGAGAGTTCCCTTCAAAAGAGCGTTCCTCACGCTTATTTCTCAATCCTCTATCTGGAGTGTAGTTTGGAAATTTCCATTATGCCACCTGGAATCTGTTTTGCCACAGGGAAAAGAAAAGCATAGCTTATTTGAGATGATGGTGTACAATCTATTTTTTTTAATTAGACAGACTGCCAAGTAGAGTACAACAACAACAAAAAATGCAATCTTCAAAAACCAAGTCCAGATAACCCCTTCTAGGATATGTACTGATACACACACACACACACACACATACACACACTCACACTCCCTCACACCTGCAGACTATGGCATCTAATGCTTGACATTACACCCAGAATGAGAACTGTGGAGTTCATGTGTGTGTGATATGTCACTTTTCAAAATAATGATGCAGATGAGCTAGTTAGAGGGTATTTGGGGAAAAAAAAATTTAAAAATGAGATGATTCCTTCTTAATCTATATTTCAAAGTAAATCCCCAGGCAAAATGAATCAGTTCTTCAAAGATGTTTTCCATCAAAGGGCATTCTGAGATTCTATGACAGATTTTGCCATGGAATCTCAAATAGATCAATTAATTGCCTTAGTAGAACTTTGTAGTCAGCTCTCCTCCAATAAGTGGGGGTTTATGCCCCTGCTAGTGGACTCGAAAAATCAGCTTTAGAAAATCCCAGGCATCTTCAGGCTGGCAGTGCTCTTAGAATTTACCTGTCTAATCCCCTCATTTTACCAAACTTTTATCAGTCAGGATATTAGTGACAAAACCGCCCCCTGGCTTAGACTGGCTTAAAGCAAAACAAAAATTGTTATTCAAGTAACTGGAAAGTCCACGGGTAGTTGCTTCCACTCTGATCAAAGTAAGTAAGCAGTATCACTTGGCATATTTCTCTCTCAATCCCTCATTCTGTCTGTCTCTGGGTTGACTTAGCTTTACATAGATTCTCTCTGAAGAAACAAGGATGGCAGACATCACCTCCAGCGCATATCCAGAAAGCCTAGAACTCTAACAGAAAGAGGGCCCCAGAGTCACAGCAAAAACCCTATGGCTGACATTCATTGATCCAACTGAGTCAGACACTCATGTGCTCACGTACATGGAGCATATAGAACATGCTGGTGGTCATGCCTGGACCACATGCCCACCCCAAAACCATGGGCCAGAGAAGGGGAGGATGTCTCCAAAGGAAAATGAGGCTACTCTTACCCTAGGAAAGGGATGAGTAGATATTGACGCAACATAAATAGATATTTTCTGCAGTCATTGAGAAAGGCTGTGGCTTATCCCCAAGTCACACACAATTAATGGAACACAGATCTCCTGTGCTATGCTATATTGACTTGTGGTTCACAAGGAGGAGAGAAACCATCAATCAGAAGAAGCAGGAAATGGCTTGGTTCTGAATCAGCAGATTCATATCAGGTTACCAGAACGGTATACAAGCATATATTGTCAACTGAGAAAACACATTATGACAAAAGCTATAATGAATTCAGCAACACCTTCAAAATAATTTTTAATCACAAAGGCATCTTCATACCTTTGAAAAATAGCCTTTCAAGCATGTGCCAGACACCCCACTTCCTTGGTCTACAGACAATTCTTGGTGTCTATGTGGATTCCTCAGTTTCTCGCTGGGTTCACCGATCAGAGAATTATTATTCTAATGTAATTCCTAGCCTTGCCAGAAAAGAAAGCAATTCTTGGGTAAAACTCAAGTAACAATCACTCTCGGAGACCACTCCATGGAGGAGATAGAACTTGAGATGCATGCTGTGTGGGAAGAGTAGATTCCAACGTTGAGAAGGGGGAGGCTGCCTTTTATCTGGTGGGAACATAAGGTGCAGAAAACATCAGGAGACTGGCCTGGTTGGAGAAGAGCTATGTTCTATGGGGCAGGAGTGAGCCAGATTTTGGAACACCAGGAAATCTGCTTCTGTTTCCATTTATCTATTGAACATGTGTCTTGATGTAGTATGCAAGGTGAGGATGGTTAAGGTCGTTAAACTGGCAGATAACAGAATGAACACAGTGAAAAGCTATAAAGAAATAAAATCCTTGGCTCTCTTAGGAAACCAGTTCTCCTGAATCTGTAATGTTTGTGGAATTACAATAAAATCATTTCAGGGTTATCAGTCTAGGCCATCTCAGGCCCCACTGAATCTCCTCCGGGTGATGGGCAAAGAACCAGCCTTCTTGTTGCCACTTTATCATGAACTAAGAGTGGGAAATAGTGCTCAGAGCAGCAGAAGCTCATAGTCCTACTTTCATTCCTCTGAGATGGCTTTCCTGGTACTGTGTAATCAGTTAATAAGAACTGGTTATTTTAACAAGGTTGCCAAGTTGTTAAAACTATTTCTGACCTCAAGGGCTCTGCAAGACGTTGGTATCATGACTCTACAAGCCACGTGCCCATATTGGCTCTGCTGTTCTCTTTGCTACTCTTTATCAATACTGCTTGAATGGTCCACCATGGGGCCATGCCCCAGACTGACAAAAAGGCCTACACTCTTTACTACAGGGGAAGGGTAAGGGAAACTGTAGATAGTCACTTCCTCTAACTGTAAATAATTAATCATCAACCCATTCCCATCCAATTTTATTTTGAGCTCACCCATTGAGCTCCTATAATTTGCTAGCCACTAGTGTACTTAATCTCATTTAATTCTCACATAAACTAAGTGAATGAAGTGGGTACCATTTCTCCATAACATATGTAAAAGTCTCAAAAACAAATAAATGAATAATTCCCCAAGGTCACACAATAAGACAAGTGACAAAGGTGGAATTCCATCACAAGTCTGGCTCTAAACCCAAGTTCTCTTCTGAATGACAGGTATCCGGCCATGCCTAGTACCTGATGGCACCTGAACCTACAGCCATTTTTCTCTCCAAAACCACCTGCCAAAGGGATTTCAATTAGGTTGTGGAGGGCCACTGCCAACAGAGCATTCAGAAGCCTCCTTCCCTGATTATCAACTTTCCCAAAGGAACAGAGATTCCAGCAGGGTCCCTCCCTGCTCAAGGTACCAGCTGCCAAAGAGCAATTGAGTGTTCCCTACAAGGCTGAGTGGTGCTGAAGTTGCCAGCTGTCATTAAACTGTCACATCTCTACCTGGAGCCCTGGCGGCCTGACAAGCTAATTGTCAGGAATTGAAATCAACAAGTTGCAAAAGGTGTCACAATTAACCTCCCTCTGCCTCTTGCAGTATCATTCCACTTCCTGCTGAGGCTACCTCTGCTCTGCCTCAGCTGCTCAAAGTATTCCTGTGCCCAGGGCCTTCAAGTCCAGGGCACCCACGCTCATTTAACAGGGCCCGTGCTAAGCATAATCAGAGAGGTAAGTTAGCTGCAACAAACACATGTGTTGTGCATACCCAAGCTATAAGCATGTTTGACTAGCCTCTGGTTAATTTACCATGGAACTGTGAACTTCTATTATTGTTTAAAAAAAACAAACAAACAGAGAATGAAAAATTAAACCTTATAGTCCCAAATATCTCAGTTCCCTTTTTCGAGGCTAAATGAGAAATATTCTTCTCCAATTACTTAAAAAGCCTTATATTCACAGATAAACTTACAATCTAAAAAATTGCATTTATGTGAGTTATCTATGCTGTAAATTAACCCTGTAAGAAAGGTGTTTTTAGCTTAAGGTAACACAATCAGTGATTATCAGAAAGTAAAATAGAAAATGGGTTCTTTGACTCCTCCTTAGCGTTCTTTCCTTTGGGTAACAGCGCCCTTCAAATATTCTCCAGAGAGTTTGGAGGTTGACCAGTTGGAGCTGGGGCCAACTCAGGAACTGGAGGAAAGAAGAAATACATCTCTAGAGCAAATCCTGACCTTCTACAGATCTAGTCCAGACTCCCTGGCTGATCTTGGAATTTCAACAAACATTTGCATATTGTCTATACATTGTGTTTCTAGTTTCTGGGATTGTTCTGACACTGAGTATAACAAACAGTCCTTGGGAGCTTACAACCCAGTTGTTCAACAGTCATCTACAGAAATATTTGCTATTAGAGAAAGATGTGCAATCCCTCTGGAAACTCAAATGAGGGGCAAGGAGGAAGAATGGACCTCAGATAAAGGAAAAGTATGTTCAGAAAGTATGTACATTTATGTGATGTGGCTGGAATGAAGGGTAATGATAAGATGAAGGTAGACATGTAGGTAGAGATAAGATCCTAAAGAATCTTGAACATTATAACAAAAGATGTGAGCATGATTCTGAAGACATGGAGAACTAGTGAAGAAATTTCAACTATTGAAGAAATTTGAAATTATTTAAATTGCATTTTTAGAAAAGTCCCTCTAATGACAGTGGGCAGAACAGATTAGGCAAAATAGAGGTGGTAAAACCATTTATGAAGTAATTAAAACCACTCATTTTTTTAAAAAAATGATATGAAACTGAAGTATCCACAAGGGGAGATGGAAAGGCAGGAATGAGTTAAAAAGTGTTCAGGAGATTAAGAGAAATTCATGATAGATTAAAAGTAAGAGTTAAAAAGACCAAAGGTCAAGAATTGACTCCTGAGTTTCTGATTTGGTGTTTGGAAAGAGTCATGCATTCATTAGGGAGGAGAAGACAGGAAAGAAGAATGAAGAATAGACTTTTAGGCATGTCAAGTTCATGGATTGTTGGATGGAGGTGCTGGAAGATCTATGAATATACAGATCTGGATTCCCACAGGAAAATCAGGGGTGGAGCTAAGGATTGGAAAATCCTCAGTGTGTGGTCAGTAGTTGAAGGCAAAGACAGCATTATCCATTGAGAGAATATAAAAATAAACAGATTAATCTCTGGAATACAGCAGCACTGGAATCAAGTAGAGGTCCTAGAAATCAAGACATCGAAAGGTCAAGAAGGAAGGAAGGTTAACAGTGAGCTAAATCCAATCATTTCATTTATCACCAGAAAGTCATTATTAAACTTTAACAAGTTCCTCTGCAATGGAATCTAGTTAAATGTAGAAGGAAATAGAAGAAATGGCATTTTTATCTCTTGGAAGCAGGTCATTTCTTTTTATAGAAGCAAAGGTATTCAGTTGTTTATATACAAAACCATGTATTTACATATCACTATGTAAGATAAGGAATCAGAGGTGGGGAATGAGACTCTTTGGTCTAAATCATCCTTTTGTTTCTATAAGCTTCAAGTCCTTTTCCATAATTAACTCTCTTCTAGATGCCTGTCTTGGTTCATTTTGTGTTGCTGTAAGAGAATAATTGAGGCTGGGTAATTTATATCAAAAAGAGGTTTATTTAGATCATGGTTCTGGTGGCTGGAAAGTTCAAGATTGGGCAGCTGCACCTGGTGAGGGCTTCAGGCTGCAGAGGCAGAGCATACAACATAAGAAAGAGCGAGAGTGAGTGAGAGCAAGAGAGAGAAAGGAGCCTAATAAATAAAGATTAGACGCTCTCAAAGTCAGCAGTGAGGAGTTCAAACAAAACTGAGAAATTTTAATAAACTTTGTCCCAGCTACATATAAAGGACTTTAAGCTTTTCAAAACACACTTGAATTGTGTTCTCAGAAGATCCTCATGCTACTATCCCTATGAGATCAGTGGAACTGATCTTAGTATCTCCCTTTCTAGATGAGAAATCTGGCATTGTAAGCATGCTCCATGCATAAATAGGGGAACTTAAATTCACAGAGGAAGAGTATGGGGAGAAATGAATTCCACTGTCTCAAATTTTTACTCCAGCCAAAGCCTCGATACTTCCTGTGGACTCAGCCAGTGATCTTAAATATCACATCATTTCTTTTACTCTTGAATTTTTCATGCCTACAATTTTTGTTGAAATAAATACTGCATGTTCTCACTTATAAGTGGGAACTAAACAATTGATACACATGAACATACAGAATGGAATAATAGACATTGGAGACTCCAAAACGTAGGAGGGTGGGAGGGATGAAAAATTACCCATTGGGTTCATCATACACTATTCAGATGATGGGTACACAGAAAGCCCAGACTTCAGCACTGCACAATACATCCATGTAACAAAACTGCATTTGTACCTGCTAAACTTATAAAAATAAAAAAAATTAAAAAAAAAACATACCATTTGTGCCTCCTGCCTAGCACCTGGCTCCCCCAACCCTATTATCTGCCAGGTGCACAAAATTAGAAGGAAATGCTAGAAACCTAGCCCCCTTCTCTTCAAAGATAATTGAGTATGAATTATTCAGCAATCCTATATTACTGAGCAGTATTTTGGAAGCAATTTTGTCCAGCCCCCACTTTTTTCTCACAGTAGCAAACAAAATTCAGTCTTCTATTGGATATTTTATGTCATCTCTTCTAACTTACAAACTGCTTTAATTGACAGGCAAATCACACACACAAAAAGACTAATTTTTCACGGAACAAAGTCCTATCCCTTCATCAGATAGTAGTTTTATATTATTATGCACTGCTGAGAGGAGAGACTAGACAGCAATTTTAGTAACAAAAGTTCTTTGCATGGTAGTTGGGCAGCAACCTGGTTTCGTTTTTCTGCCAGCAAAGTCAGGGACTCGAGTTGGAAATAAGTGTTGAAGCTTTGTCTACGCTGCACATCTTGGGGAAATATTGCTGCAAAATTAAAACTACGATTAGCACCAGGTGTATGCTAAGAATGTAAGTAGCTCTGTTAATTTGCTCTAATTAATTAATTGCAGTAATACTCTGGTCTACAGGGAATCTCCCCAGAAAGAGAAGAGAAACAGTAAAGGAGCTCCAAAGTTGCATCATCGCTCACAGTGAAGGAAGCTGAGGGCTGCGCTGGGAAGTCTAAGGGAGAGAGGGGAATTAAAAGAACCCCCCCAGGAGGGTCTGGCATCCCAGTGGTTCTCAGCATGCATCAGAACACCTAGAGGGCTTCTTACACCCCACACTGCTGGGCCCTACCCCTGGAGTTTCTGGTTTAGCCCTAACAAGTGCCCAGATGATGTCACTGGTCCAGGCAGCAGACTTTAAGAACTACAATTTTAAACAATTGTCCCACAGAGCAGGAGGCAGAGCGGACTTTGGAATCAGCCAGACCTGGGTATAACTTCTAGCTCAGCTAACAAGTGTGAGCCCCCGTGCAGGTGCCTTAACTACTCTAGGAGACAGACTGCTCCTCTGTGAGTGGGAATACCTCAATCACCAAGCACTGTGGTGAAGAGGGCCACGGAGTCTGACACAACATGCCAGGCTTAGCAGGCTCCAGACAGAAGGTGACAGGCATTAGCAGCAGCAGCAAAGCCCTGTCTTTTCTATGCAAGGCTTCATCCATACAAAACTAGGAAAGCACACAAGCTTGCACTGGAAATGTCCTCTCTGTGCCCATTTGTGCCGACTTTTTTTCAAAAACCCTATTTATAGGTAAAGACCAGCACCCTATGCAGGACAAAATACAATACAGAATAATAATGACAGTAACCGACAGCTAATGAGCACTTCCAATAGATGACAGGTGCCATGCCACGAGATCTACCGCATTCACACTGAGACCTCATGACAACCGTACAAGGTAGGGAGCAGCATCATTCCTGTAACAGGATGGCTGAGGGGCAACTGAGTCTAGAATAGGATTAGCAACTTGCCCAGGGTTGGCCCACCAATGAGTAGCAAAATTGGGCTTAAAACTGAGAATGGTCTAACTGCAGAGCTCACTACTGGCCGCTCTGCTGCAGGCTTGCTTCTGAGAGGTGGAAAGGATGGTATTTTGTATTTGCTCGCTGCGTTCCAGCTTCCATGACACTTCCGTCTCCATTACTGTGACTGTCCTCCTACCGCCTCATGTAAGAGAAGCAAGGCAAGTATCACTCTGTCCAGTTTACACTCAGGGAGATGCCAGGGAGCATGACCAGGACTCGGAGCTACTGGTTCAGAGCTCGGCGCACCGTCTTTGCATTACAGAAGAAGAACCTTGCTGGCATGCGTTACTGCACATCTGGCCATAAGTGTGGGTGGCGAATGCTGGGCCCTGTCTTCATGCAGTGACAGACTGGGGACCGGGCTTTGGCAGCACTGCCCATGAGAAATGTGGCCTGGAGATGAGAGCCACTGGGCTTGATTTCTGACCATCGCTGCCTGCTCGCTGTGCGCCCATGAACAAATCACTCAACATCTCTGAGCAGCCTTACAAAAGCCTCAGCAGCTTTGTGATTATTTACTGAACTAAGGAAAGATATCACAGGAAGAGAAATGTCAGAAAAGAGAATGAGATGAAACCCCACTAACCGCCCACCCCTCCTACCAGTTCGAGGATTTACTCGCACGTGTTATAGGAGAGGGCGGTATTTTCTAATCATGTGGCATAGGGGTAGATTAAAAAGTCACAGAGCTTGGAAATAGTAACAGTTATTAAGAGAAGGGATGGAAATAGCATTTATGAGAATCTATTGTGTACTGGCACCCTGATATGCGACTCTAAATACATTTGCATATTTAATTTCATCCTTTTAACAGCACTGTAGGAGTGGTACGAATGTTCTGGTTTACAGCCGAGCTTAGAGAAGTCAAGTTACCCAGCTAGACATAAAGGTAGAGCTGCCCACTTCCTACGCCCTCTCTTTCTGCGATGAGCCCAATAAAGGTTAGGAGATGCAGGAGCCTGGCATTCGTCCCTCCCAGCTCTGTGCTGCCACTAGCTGTCCCTGCCCATTGCACACGTCTCTTCCAAACTGCACCTTCCATGATGTCACCTTGATAGGCTGGCTCCAGCCATGGGGAGCACGTTCACAGCATGGAAATCAGCAGGTGCTGCAAAGCGGGGCTCCCTCCACCTGCCCCATGTGGTTTGTCTGCACGCTGCCAGGCCCACCCTCCTTATGTCACTTCTTGTTAGTCAAGGTTTGCCTTCCCCAGGCAATGGAGAAGTTACAAGGGGATAAACAACTACTTTAAACTTCTGGGAGAAAAACTAAAGTTGCTTTGACGGAAAATTGTGCTTACGTCCAGAGAGACTTTGTTTCTTTCCTTCCTCGCTCAGCGGCTGGTGTTCACCATCTCCAGAGCCCAGGCAGGTGTCAAGTTTGGCCTCTCCAAATCTCTGGTGACAGCGGAATACAGCCTTAGGACTGACAAAGGGACTCCGCAAAAATGTCAAGCAACAAAGACAAAAAGAGGGATCTTCACTTACATCTCCAATATATTCCTTTCCAGGGATCATAAAGAGCCCTCCTCCCTGGGCTCTGGGAAACAAAAAGGCCTTTTGAATATTGATACTGAATGGCTGTATTTTGTGGTGGGAAGCAAGAAAACTCCTCTGAGCTCTGCCCTTCTTCCTCCCAGGAGGACTACACTTCCCTCTCCATAGGATGATTAAACTAATCAAAAGAGTCCTTTACTTTCTCTTGCCTTTAAATTGTCCTTCAAGCCCGGTGCTCATTAGGAACTTCTTGTCTGATGCTTCCTTCTCAGACTTTCACAGATATTAGGATACAAAAATTCTGCTAGCACTCTCATTTTCAGTTCCACAAGAGCAAAGAGCAACTTCCTCTTATGTTTCTTCATTTGACAAAAATAAATAAATAAATAAATAAATAAAAATAAGAGCTTACAAACAACTACTACCACCAAAACCTGCCTCTCTTTTAATTTCAGGTTGAAGGCATCTTATTCTAGTTGTTATTAACTGTACTCTTCGTCCTCTACTGTTATTCTTTTCAGGGATCACTTGGTTTTTCTGCTCACTAATAAGCTCTAGATTCATGCTGCAGTCTGGAAATTCCATCTTCCTGCCGAGGTTGTAAAGAATTGGTTCATGTGATCATTATGGGGCCCAGTAGGACTAAAATATGTAGAGTGGGCGGGAAGGCTGGAAATTGAGGCAAGAGACGATGTTGCAGTCTTGAGCTCAAAATCTATAGGGCAGATTAGCAGGCTTGAAATTCAGACAGAATTTCTATGTCACAGTCCTGAAGTGGCACTCTTTTATGTTTAAATTTCAGAATATTATGGCGGTATAAACATTACGGTTACATACATTGCCTTTGCACCACTTAAGCCAGAGCTGCAAGCCTGCTCATCCCCCAAACAGTGCGCTCTGTACCCATTAGTTGTGAATTTACCCATCCCCTCCACCTGTCCAATGCCCAATAAATAGACAGACTAATGGCCAACAAATGTATAAAAAATTGCTCAACATCTCTAATTATCAGGGAAATGCAAATGAAAACCACAATGAGATATCACTGAACTCCAGTGAGAATGCCTTTGTCACAAAACACCAAATGTTGGCATGGATGCAGAGAGATAGGAACACTCATGCACTGGGGGTGGGACTGCAAAGTAGTACAACCTTTATGGAAAGTAATATGGAGATATCACAAAGAGCCAAAAGTAGAACTACCATTTGATGCAGCAATTCCACCACTGGGCATCTATCCAAAGGAAGCAGCACTCTTTATTCTCCAAAAAGCTCTAGATTTTGTTCAACTGGACTTCAACTGACCAGCTGACCCTCTGACATTCCCTTCAGTGGTTGGTCCTGGTCATTTCCACACTTCTGAGTCCCTCACCCTACCATTACTACCTTCACTGATATCCGACAAGCTGACATCCTGCCTTACTGAGAAGATAGAGGCAAACAAAAGTGACTTGTCTCCACGCTCAGTATTTTCAATATCTGTCAACGCAAGCCATTTACTGGGTACTCTCGATTAAAGTTAATTACACCCAGAGAAGGAATCAGGTGGGATACTGTTGCTGTGGTCACAGTGTTTCCAATCAGTTATCCCAGTCAATTCAGACATCCCTTCTCATATATGGATATGTTGCCAGAGATGGGTAGAGATTGTCAACACTTGGTTTAGCAATATGTGAATCATAGTTTCCCCAATGAGTGATTCCAGAAAAAGTTTTTCTCAAAAATCTAAATGTATAGTTCCTCATGGATTGAGAACTATCATTCTAAGTGGTCCCTGGACCTCAGTCATTCATACTAATCTAGGAAGATGCTGCTGAATCTCCAATTGGGAGCCAGCAGAAAATGTCTGGGATTGTCTTTCATCATAACTATGACAATAGGAGCAATGGAAAAAGAATTGAAGCTTTAAAGAGATACACATATAAACAACTGTATAAAGGAATGCTATAAACAACTCTGCACACATTTTATAGACAAAACGGATGAATTTGTCAAAAAACACAAACTATCACAACTCACTTAACATGAAATAATTTAATTATTCCTATAACTATTGAAAACTTGAATTCATAATTTTAAAACTCCCCAAAAATATGCAAAATCAGATTGTTTTGCTGGGGAATACTATCCAACACTTAATGAAGAATTAACACTAAATCCATACAATCCTATAAAAAAATAGAAGAGGATACAATACTTCCCAATTCACTTTATAAAATTAGTATTACCCTGACACCAAAAGCAAAGATAGTATGATTGTATAAAAAGAGAAAACTACAAATAAATATTTCTCATAGACATACAGAGTAAATAGGCAACATACAGAGTAGGAGAAAATATTTTCAAACTATACATCTGATAAAGGGCTAATATCCAGAATTTACAAAAAACTCAAACAAATCAGCAAGAAAAAAAAAAACCCATTAAAAAGTGGGCAAAAGACATGAATAGAAGTTTTCAAAAGAGGATAGACAAATGGCCAAGAAATATATGAGGAAATGCTTTTTAACATCACTAATCATCAGGGAAATGCAAATTAAAGCCACAATGAGATACTATGTTGCCCCTGTCAGAATGGCCACTATGAAAAAGTTAAAAAAAATAGATGATGGCATGGATACAGAGAGAAACGAATGCTTATACACTATTAGTGGGACTGCAAATTAGTGTAACCTCCATAGAAAACAGTATTGGGATTTCTCAAAGAAATAAATGTAGACCTATCATTTGACCCAGCAATACCACTACTCGGTATCTACTCAAAGGAAAAGAAGTCATTTTTATCAAAAAGACACCCACACTAGAATGTTTATCACAGTATAATTCACAATTGCAAAGATGTGGAATCCACCTAAATGCCCATCAGTTCATGATTGAATTAAGAAAATGTGGCATATATACACACATACACACAAACACATGCACACACCATGGAGTACTACTCAGCCTTAAAATGGAATGAAATAATGTCTTTTGCAGGAACTTGGATGGAATTGGAGACCATTATCCTAAGTGAAATATCTCAGGAATGGAAAACAAACACATATGTACTTTTTAATAATTGGGAGTTAATCATTGGGCACACATGGGCACAACACAATGTAAAAGACATAGGAAATCAAGAAAAGTGGAGGGGGAGAAGAGGAGGGCTAAACACCTACCTATCAGGTATAATGAACACCATTCTGGTGATGGGCACACTAAAAGCCCTGACTTAAGCATTATAAAAGGTATCCATGTAACAAAAACATTTGTACCCCCTTAATATTTTGAAATTAAAAAATCATAACAAAATATTAGCAAATAAAATCCATCAATACATATAAAGAATTATACACTATGACCAAGTTAGGTTTATTTCAGGGATACAATTCCCAAAAGTCAATCAATGTAATCTACCATATTAACAGAATATGGGAGAAAAATTATAGGATCATATCAATTTATGTATAAAAAAAGACAAAATTCAATACACTTTCATCATAAAAATTCTTAGAAAAATGAGAATAGAGGGAACTTCTTCCACTTGATAAAGAGACTCTACAAAAAATAACTGCTATTATACCTAAGGGTGAAAATTTGAACAATTTCCTCCTAAGATTAGGAACAAGGCAAAGATACCTGTTCTTACCAGGGAATTTGAAGTTCTAGCCAGTGCAATAAAAAAAGAAAAGGAAATAGCAGGCATAAAGATTAGAAATTAAAGAACCTGACTGTATTTGCATTACCTAGAAAATCCCAAAAAGTCTATGAAATAAAAACTTTAAAAAAAAAAAAAAAGCCCTCTTACAACAAGTGAATTCAGCAAGATAAAGATCACAGGATGAAAGATAAACATATAAAAATCAATTGCATTGTCACATACTAGCAATGAACACATAGATACTATAATTTATACCATAATTATTTAAAATTGCTCAAAAACTGAAATAGGTGTAAATCTAACAAAGCATGAAAGGACTTGTATGCTAAAAATTATACAACACTGATGACAGAAAGCAAAGAAAATCAAAGGCAATGGAAAGAGATACCATGACTATGGATTGAAAGACTCAACGTGGTAAAAATTTCAATTCTCTGAAAATTGACATACAGATTTAATTCAATTCCCATCATAATCCCAGCATGATTTTTATAGATGTAGATAATATTGTTATAAAATTTATACAGGAAGACAAAGAAACTATAATAACTAAAATAAATAATAAAGTGGAAGGAAACAGACTACTACTCTACTCAATTCCAAGTCTTATTATTTAGCTAAAGTAATCGAGACTACATGGTATTTGCAGAGGCATAGACACATGGATTGATGAAACAAAATAGAGAAACTATACACCATAAATAGACCTATATAAATATGACCAACTGGTTTTTGAGAAAGGTGCAAAAATGTCCTCAAGGGAAGAAAGATAACCTTTTGGACAAATGCTAAATGCTGCTGGAGCAATTGGGCATACATAGGCAGAAAAAAAATACTCAACCTATGTAAAAACTTACTCAAAATGGATCATGAGTTTAAATGTAAAACTATAAAATTTTAGGAAAAAAGTGGTAGAAATTCTTCAATATCTAGGGCTGGACAGAGAGTTCTTAGACTTGCTACTAAAAGCATGATCCAAAAAAGGAAAAACTAATAAACTGAACTTCGTAAGAACTATAAACTTTTGCCCTGTTAAAGACCCTTGTTAAGATAATAAAAAGAGACCAGCCTGAGCAAGACCTCACCTTTACTAAAAATAGAAAAATTAGTGAGGCATGATGATGCATGCCAGTAATCCTAGCTACTCAGGAGGCTGAGGCAGGAGGATCACTTGAGCCCAGGAATTTTAGGTTGCTGTGAGTCAGGCTGATGCCACAGCACTCTAGTCTGGGCAACAGCGAGATTCTGTCTCAAAAAACAAAAGAAAAGCTACAGGGTGGGGAAAAAAGGCACGTCCTACAAAGAACTAATATCTAGAATCTGTAAAGAATTCTCAGACCTCAACATTAAAATAGAGAATAATCCAGTTATAACATGAGCAAAAACCATGAAGACAGATTTCATTGAAGAAGATATAAAGATAGCAAATAAGCACAACAAAGATGCTTATTACCCATTAGGGAAATGCAAATTAAAACCACAATGATTATCCCACACACCTATCAGAATGTCTAAAATAAAAAATAATAAAGCCGCTAAATGTTGACAAGCATAAGGAAAAGCTGGATCTCTTATACATTCCTGGTAAGAGTTTTTATCACATATAACACTAAACTTATAACTCTAAACTTGCAACTGCCATAAGGCCCAATAATTGTTCTCCTGGGCTTTTATCTCACAGAAATGAAGAAAGGTTCACATAAAAACCTGTATGGAAATTTTTGGAACAGCTTTATTCATATAGCTAAAAACCAAAAACAACCTAATGTCTCTTAACTCATGAATGGTTAAACTACACCACGTTGGGCATCCATACCAAGAATTATCAATATGTACAACCACATGTTTTACCTTAAATAAAAAAGAAGCCAATCCCAACAGGTTAAATACTATATGATTTCTTATATATAACATTCTTCAAATGATAAAATTATAGAAATGGAAAACAGATTAAAGGTGTATAGGGCGGGGCACAGAAAGGAAGTTTGGATAAAAATGGGAGACACGAGGGATCGTTGGGTGATGGAAATATTCAGTATCTTGACTGTATCAATGTCAATATCCTGATTGTGATATTGGACTATAGTTTTGCAACATGTTACCTTTTGGGGGAACTGGACAAAGAGTACAAGGTGGCTGTCAATATTAATTTATACAACTGCACACAAATCTATAAGTACATAAAAATGAAAAGTTTAATAAAATAAAGAAAAAAGAAATCAGGCTTCTGGGTCAACATGGAACATCAGGGATCATGTTTAACCTTCTTTCTGCACAACTCAAAATGAAACAGAGAAAACAAAGCAAAATAAATACCAGACATCAGGAAATGGAGAAAAATAATCTCTAAGTGACAAGACATGAAGGATGTGAGCCCCATGATTGCCCCAGCCTAGAGACAGCTTCTAGGCACAGGAGAGAAAAGTCAGGTGGAGTTGTGGTCTCCTGAGTTTAGGAAATGCTCCTGTGAGTTTGGGGTCAGGGAGCAAGGCAACTAGAATTTACAGGCCAGAGAAGATAAAGCTACACAGAGAGAAGACTCTAGACATTTAAAGGAGGTTCCCTCTTTAGTATTCAGTTTTATCAGCATATGTGTAAGAAGAAGCTATCTAAGGCCAAGGAAAGAACCACTCGAAATGATGAGAATAATTTCTATTCCCACCATTCGAAAATGGAAAACCTCATAATTCATGAAGCATCAGCTAAAGAACTGAGAAAGATTTTTGCCTCACTATTAGGAGAAAATTAGCTTAAAAGCAAGACCTGAGAGGACCGAACTCTTTCTAAGTAACCTACCCATGTCTCCCAAAAAAATCTCAAAAATATTCATATGGATAAAAAAAAAATTGAGAACCCAAAGGGAAAATTCACAGTGTCTGGCATCCAATTAAAATTTACCAGACCTGCAAAGAGGAAGGAACATAGGACCCATCATGAGTAGAAAAATTAATTAATTAAAACCTCATGGAGAAACAATCATTGGAAACTTAGAAATGACACAGATGATATAATTCGTAGACAACAATAATACATTATTATAAATGCATTCCACATGTTCAAGAAACCAGAGGAAAGATTGAATATGATAATTAAAGAGATAGAAGATACTATATTGAACTTCTGGAGATCAAAACTATAGTATCTAAGATTTAAAATATATGTCGGGTGGGATTAAAGGCAGATCAGACTTAACAGAAGAAAAGATTATTGAACCTGAAGACAAAACAGTAGAAACATTCCAAGAGAAACACAAAGACAAAAAAGACAAGAAAGAAATAAACAGAGCATCAGTGAACTGTGTAACATGTTCAAGCATCCTGATGTATGTATAACAATTGGAAACTCCAAAGGAGAGAGGAGGAGGCACAAAAAGTATATTCCAAGAAATAATGATCCCATATATTCCAATTTGATGATTATAAACTCACAGATCCAAGAATCTCAACAGACCCCGTGCACAAGAAACCTGAAGAAAACTACATCAAGGCACATCATAATACATTCATTTAAAGCCAGTGATGGAGAAAAATCTTCAAAGCAACCCAAGAAAGAAGGAATATTATGTCTAATGAAGGGATGAGACTCATTCTCAGGGGCTGAGAGAATCCGGAGCAGGAGCCAACTGCTGCTGCTACTGCTATGCTAACAGCAGCCAGAAGGAACACTGAGTCCCTTCCTCCCCTGCTCCTACCTTCCACTCTCCTTGTAATTTAGACTTCCACCTACAGGTAGACCCAAGGACACATGGAGGGTGGAAAAATCCAGTTTTCTGAGTTCCAGCCCTAGCACAACAGCACAGAATATGCAATAATGGATTTTGAGTTGAGACACAATTGGTAAATAACCAGCAGAGTTATGAATAGGTAATTCCTAAAAGAAGAAATCAACTGGCCAAAAAAAAAATTATTAAAAAGTTATTATATCTCACAAGTGGTCTACCAAATGCAAATTGAAACAACATTGCCATTGTTCTCATATCAACTTAGAAAAATAAAGCAGAATGATCACACCCAATATTGGACAAGGAAGGTGTAAATGGGTCCTCTCTTAGACTGTCAGTGCACACATATGTTGTTCTAACCCTTTGGAGACATTTACGATATCTACCAAAATTTATTTATTTTATTATTATTATTTTTTAAGACAGTTTATTTTCACCATCTTGCCCCAACCCTATTCCCTCCCTATAGGTAAGCACTATTCGAGTTGAATACAACATTTAAAAATGGCCTGGAAAGAATAGAAAAATCTAAAGGCATTTTTTTTCTTTTTTTTTTTTATTTCATCATATTATGGAGGTACAAATATTGCTAGGGTTACAAACATTGGCCCTGCCCCCCTCCCTCCCCCCATGTGTCCAATCCCTGGGTGGTGGGCACCACACACGCCATGTAAGCATACACCCCTTTCCTCCTGCCCCCTCCTGCCTGCCCACCACCCGATAAAAAGTTGTTGGTTTTTTTTTCCTTTTTTGTTTGCTTGTTTTTTGTGTGTGTTTTTTTTTTTTTTTTGACATTTTGGTTACATTGTATATCCTTGCCTCTCCCTAAGAAGGGTTAGAGTTATACCCTTCCCCTCTAAAATGCTCGCCACATCCCTAAGATTGGGTCCAAAATTTAAAATAGGCATATGCTTCAGCTTAATCATTCTATTTCAGCAATTTTCTAAGATGGGAAAATACTAACCATGTGCACAAAATGTAGCATTGTGTGTAATAGTAAAAAACAGCAAAAACAACAACAAAAACTCTAAGCATTCTCTTGCTGAAAAGGACACAATTTCAAACAATTCACTTCAAACCATTAATAGTGATTGCTTTGGGAAGGGAGCAGGATTGAGAGGGTAGAGTAGGGGGAAGGCAAACTTTTGCTTCTTAATCTATATACATATCTGCATTAGGGCTCTCCAAAGAAATAGGACTAATAGAAGATATATACATATATATATATATATATATATAGAGAGAGAGAGAGAGAGAGAGAGAGAGAGAGAGAGAGAGAGCGCGTGCAAGCGAGCACCAGATAGCCTCCACAATTGAGTGAGCCAATTCCCGTAATAAATCAATCTCAATCTCTCTCTCTCTCTCTCTCTCTCTCTCTCTCTCTCTCTCTCTCTCTCTCTCTCGATATCTAAATATAATATAACCACCCCCCACCCCAAGAACGGGAAACAAGGACAAGGAAGCAGTTTTAGCTCAAGACGCTCTCCTGAAATCAAGCATTCAGTCCCCAAATGGGATTTCCCAGAAAAATATAAATGACCAGAGAAAAGATGTTTTGACATAAGTCACTGCTGAGGTGGAAATCGTGTTCACTGCCATGGCTACCAGAACGTATTTAAGGAGAGAGAAAAAACACGGCAGTGCTTTTATTTCTATCCAGTGATACACCAGGGTAAAAACCCACCATAGGAACCCCAGCTCTGTTCTTCTCCCAGATTCCTGCCCTTGTTAGCCCAGATCTGTCTCTGTTCACCTGCTCTTGCTCCTGTATCACACAGAGGCAATGTGGGCTAGAGAAAAGAGCACTGAAATAGGAGTCAGGAGACACGACTTCCAGCCCAGGACTTGGCACTTTTTAGCAGTGTGACTTTGAATACTTCACTTAACCTTTCTGAGAACTTCAGTTTCCTCACTTACAAAATTGAGATTATTTCCATCTTTCTGAAGCACCGTGTTGTGCGTATTTCTATCATAGCCACGAAGTTTAAAATGTTATTCCATTTATCATTGCTATTCTTTCTTGCCAGATCCTTAGGGACTGAAGGTATCCATCATCTGACTTACCTGTGTGCTCTCCAAGGCTGATCATCCAAGGTAGACTTCACAATGATCAATTTCTCATCCTTTGAAAATTGTGATGAATTATAGAAACAATTTATATGTAGTAATTCCCTTATAAAAATTCCTAATCCTTTAAGGCTAAGCATCTTGTTTCAAAACATTTCTTACGAGGAGGTTTTGTTGGTGTTAGAATGTCTCAAAAGTAATATCCCCAAATTTGTTCCTCACCAATTAAGCTCATAAAATGCTTGGGGTTGGAGAGAGAAAATCCTGATTAGGTTTAATAATAATGTAAACTAATTAATCCCTTCCCTCTGAGATTTACAGTAAATATTAGCAAATTAAAGATTTGAGAAGCAGACATCTGTGTAAATTTTACCAAATACTCCCCAAATTTCTTTAACTAAGGGAGCCATTTAACATATGTTTAGCACTGGTTCCCTGAGAAGTGGACCTAAGATAAGGGTTTGGATGCAAATAGTTTATTAAGGATAGAAAAGATAGCCAATATAGGGTATGTTAATGAACAGGGTGCCTCTGTGACTTCCTCAGGAGGACCTTTTGGTGACAGTGTCAAACATACCTCAGAGTCGTCTCTCTTAAGGAGCGAAGAAGCTGGGGTTTTGATCTACCTACTTCTTTCCATCCTTTTGGAAAGAAGCATCTCGATTGTGCATCTCAGCATGTGGGCTGAGCTCAAGAGAAAGCTCTTAGGTAGAGAGTTCCAGGAGCTTGTGGGGGTGGGGGAGGGTGGGAGGTGGGTTAGGCCATCAGAGTCCCTGAAACAGTGGGTCCCAGGAAAAGGCAGGTGGTCACTACCAGCATCTGCTACATCGGTGACAGGGTGACATCTGCACCTTGTGCAATTAAACCCTCATGGACCACACTTTGGAGAACGGTAAGTTCTGATGATATCAGTCTTAGGGCTTCTTTTTACTGTTGAGGGTTAAGGAGAAAATATGATGGCAAGAAGAAACAGGGGGGCACCCAAAAGGATGATGCTAATCCTGCTTCTCACCTGTGATGGCCCCTCTTCTCATTTCTATCATGCCTTATTACAATGACTTTCACTTTTTTTTTTTTTAATATAGATGGGATTTCACTGTGTTTCCCAGCCTTGAGTGTAGTGGCTATTCACAGGTATGATTATAGTGCACTACAGACTCTGACTCCTGGGCTCAAGCTATCTTCCTGCCTCAACTTCTACAATAGCTAAAACTATAGGCATGAAACATGCCACTGCTTCTGGCTATGACTTTCTTTCTTTTTTTATTTTTTTTTGAGACATGGTCTTGCTCTGTCAGCCAGGGCAAGAGTGCAATAGCATCATCATAGCTCACTGCAACCTCAAATTCCTGGGCTCGAGTGATCCTCTTGCCTCAGCCTACCAAGCAGGTAGGATTATAGGCATGTACCACCATGCCTGGCTAATTTTTCTAGTTTTTGTAGAGATAGGGTCTCACGCTATGGTGCCCAGGCTGGTCTGGAACTCCTGCCTCAGCCTCCCAAAGTGCTAGGATTACAGGCATGAGCCACTGCACCCAGCCTGCCTATGACTTTTAATTGTCTATTTTCCTCATCTGGCAAATGTCTTAGGGGCATCTAGTATATGCCATGTCTGGGCTAGTAACAGAGTTCAATAAGCCAAGGTCATACCATATAACAGAGAAAGTAAATAAGAAAGAAGAAAAAAACTTTGCAAGTTTCTTAGACTCTCTTCTTGTTTTGGAACATAGTAGACTGTCTTTGGTTGGGTCATTCTAAATATCTGCCAGCTCTCTGGCCTCTAAAAATAAGGTTATAAATTTAAGTTTTATGAAATTAATCTTTGAATTTCTACAATGTAATGCATTAAACGTGTATTCTCTATTTTGAAGGTTCTAAATTGCGCAATAGTGTACCAAGAATAGTTTGTGATGCTGAGTTGTTTATAGGGGCAAGACTTTTATCAGAATTGGCCTTATCTTCTGATATTTGTATTTGCTCTTGGGCAGCTACTCTCAAGAACTTCTTTCTTTGAACTCATCGAGTGTATCTAAGAGAATAAAATTGGTAAATATGTTTACAATAAAATATAAACACAAAAAGGTATTAATATTTGATTAATAACTCTTAAGTTCTGCTAGAATGAGGATGCTTTGTGCCAGATTCTGCCAGCTGAGATAAAAGACTCAAAAATGGTTTGATATTTTCAGAAGAAAGACACAGTCTGTACTCAAGCTGTTGTTTCCATTGCTGTGAATAAGCACAAACATAACTACACATACTAGTGACAAAAATCTTTTGAGGAGCAAAGAAGATAGTAAAAAAATTTTCACAATTTAATTGCTTTGCCCATGTTAATATTTGTATTAGAGGTGAGAGACCAACATGTTTTCTTGAGCTAATCACTTTTCGTTTCCATGCAAAGGGCCTCAGTTTCTTCATCAGAAGAAAGGGGATGACATTGAGAGTGATGATTGGGAGAGGCCCTTCCTGCTTAAACGTTTCAACACTCTGTGGTCAGCTCTACATCCAGGTTGCTGGATAGAGATTATTTCCAGCTCTGGACCTCTTGGCCTGATTCCACAAATTCTTTGCTGTACATTGGAGTATTTCCCACTTCATTATATTCAAAGACCTGTCTTAGGGTAGAAAATTGTGATGGAAGAGGACAAAAATAGAAAGGGGAAAATGTAACCAGTTTCTCATGGATTAGTACAGTGTTTCCAGGTTCAGAGACCTAGGTTTTCTTGGATATTAGAGAAAGAAAGCCCTCATTTCACTGATTATCTTTTATAGCAGTATCTTGGAGAAGGAAGATGGATGGCAATAAAGATGGTAAAGAACAGGGAAATCTTGAGTGGTCAGATGCCAAACAATTGGTTTTGTTTGAAAAGTAAAGGACAAGAAAACTGAGAAAACAGCAGTCATCAAAAGTACTGGATACTTTGGTTAGTATAGACATTTTAACAATGGTGATTCTGCCGACTCATGAGCATGGTTTGGTTTTCCATCTGTTTACATCCTCTGCTATTTCCTTCCTCAGTGTTTTATAGCTTTCCCTGTAGAGGTTTTTCACCTCCTTAGTTAAATATATTCCTAAGTATTTTATTTTCTTTGTTGGTATTTGAAGGGTATTGAGTCTTTGATTTAGTTCTCAGTTTGACTATTGTTGGTGTATACAAAAGCTACTGATTTCTGTATAGAGATTTTGTAACATGAGACTTTGCTGAATATGTTTATCAATTACAATAGTCTCGCGGCAGAATCTTTGGGGTTTTCTGGATATAAGATCATATTGTCAGCAAAGAGCAATGGTTTGACCTCTTCTACCCCCATTTGGATGCTCTTGATTTCCTTCTCTTGTTTGATTGCTCTGGCTAGGACTTCCAGCACTATGCTGAATAGAAGTGGTGATAGAGGGCAACCTTGTCTGGTTCCAGTTCTAAGCAGGAATGCTTTCAATTTTTCCCCAATCAGTATGAGCTTAGCTGTGGATTTGTCATCTATGCCTTGTATCATTTTTAGGTAAGTCCCATCTATGCCTATTTTGTTAAGTGTTCTTATAAAATGGTGCTGAATTTTGTCAAATGCTTTTTCTGCGTCTATTGAGAGGATCATATGGTCTTTCTTTTTACTTCTATTTATGTGTTGAATTACATTTACAGATTTGTGTATGTTGGCCATAGTGGGCCAATCCTTTGCTTCACTAAATCATAAATATAACACCTACCATCATAACAATTCTAAAATTCATATCCTCACCGCAGTTATAATTTCAGTTAGTTCTCCCAAATTAATTAATTTGTAGCATGCTAGTTAAATTTTAGACCTTATTTATAGAACATACAAAGCAAGAGAAAAGAAAATTAAGACTTGTCAGATTCTAGAGACCAGCAGGACATGTTTTATGCATTATTTTAATAATTTTTCTGTTAATTAATGTTTGTTCTTATACTTTTAATGAAACAAAGAAGTTCCAGAAGTTTTAATTCCTTGCAAAGGAAGTGCCTCATGTCCTGGAGATTTGGCTGCTGTAATGCTCTTCCTAAACCTTTTCTTCATACATAAAAGGCTTCCAGCATTAGGAATTTTTAACAGCCCTTAAGTCCTTAGGGAGAGGAAAAAGTAGAACATTCAGGCTGAGTCTAAAGAGGCAAAAATCTAGTTAGAAATTGCCCAGGAGAATTGAGACAAATACAAAATGCTAAAGTCCTCCTATAGAAATTTAAAAATAAATAAAATCAAACTAAAGTGACCAATCCTGAAATGATCCATATGCCTCCTCTGCCCAGGGATGGTTGCACCACAAGTTAAGAGACACAGGTTCAAGTCTTTGCTCTGACACTCTCCGTGTGACTTTGAAAAACACACCTCCTTCCCTGAACCTCTGTTTTCTGATCTAAGAAATAGGAATCACAAAACGTGTCCTACCGATTCATTGGGAAGTGAAACAGCATATGTAAAAGTGCTTTGACATCTCAAAGCATCGATTTATTATAAGTAAATACCGTGGGCTGCCAAGCATCACTTGATTAGCCAGTAAGGCCATGCCTCAGAGTCAAATCTGTGCCTGGAATTGGTGTATCTGCAGTGGACCTTGTGATTGTTTCCATCATCTGTTTGACACCAAGCAATTAACCTGCAGCTAAGCCAGTCATGCTGGCCCATCCTCTTGATTGGTTCAAGAATGGGAGGCAAGTTGGACACGTTTGGGCCAAAGAAACATAAAGAGAGGCAGACTCAGGACTAGGAAAAAGAAACTAGTCTCTCTCCCCGACTAGATGTGCATAGGGAAGTGTATCATCTCAGTTCTGTGGGCAGCCCCTTTGTTTTCATTGTTTCTGCTTTTAAGGTAAAGCAGAAACAATAGGTAAAATATAGAAAGAACCTGTGCATCTGGGTGCCAGTGAGTTACCAAAAGACCTGCTCAGTCTCTACACAATCTGATGTGGGGTTCCATAACGCAACAGCTGGAAGACCTGGCTAAGGGGCTACTTTCTGAGTTCAAGTTTTGGTTACCATTAATTAATTCTGTGATTAAGTAAGTTACTTAACCCCTCTGGACTGCAATATCTCATCTGTAATATGGGAATAATAGTATTTCCCCTATGGGTTTCTATGATGATTGAGAGAGTAAATAATTTTAAGGCTCTTGGTATCTGGCATATGGTAGGCACTATATTAAAGTTTTTTTAATTAATAATTTAGGAGTATATTATTTATTATTTTAAACACTCTGAGTCAGGCTTTGTTATTTAGCTCCAAAGACAAACTAAATAGACTATTTTGGTTTTTTTAGCTCTGTGAGTCAGGTGTTCTTAATTTCAACTTCAATGTCAAAAAGTAGGGGTAGAACTGGGTGTGATGACTCACTCCTATAATCCCAGCAACTTGGGAGGCTGCGGCCAGGAGTTTGAGACCAGCCTGGGCAATATAGCAAGACCCCCACCTCTAAAAGAGAAATATGAAAAACCAGCTGGGCTTGGTGGCACATACCTACTTTTGAGCTGCTCAGAAGGCTGATGCAGAAGGATTGCTTGGGTCCAGGAGTTCCTGGCTGCAGGGAGCTATGATGGTGCCACTATCAAAAAAGTGAAACCTTATTTCTAAAAAACAAAAACAAAACAAAAATTTAAAAACCCTTGAGGATATATCAAAAGTAAATTTTAATAATAATTAAAATATTTAAGTTTTCAAATTATTTATTTTGATATATGTATACATATATCTGTATATGATGCGTATGTGTATACGCATATGTATATGTCTATATATGTACATATATACATATGTGTATATGTGTGTGTATATGAATGTAGAGAGAGAGAAAGGAAAATATGACATTATCTTGCTACCAACACTATTCTTACAAACTTTGCCACAATTAGCTATGTGGTGTGGGATAGACATTTTTCTTCTCTGGGTCTCAGTTTCTTAAGAAATGCCTAGAATTATACCCATAACACACAAGGAGTGGATAATTAAACCCTGGGTTTGCTCATGGGAATGTGTTTTGTACATGGGGGGGCGGGGGGCAAAAGCTGTACCCTGCTTCTAAACCTCCGCACTGAGCCCACCAGGGAGCCTGACCTAGGGCCAAGGCTGCCATTCCTCTTATGTCATTTTATTCATAGGAAAGAACAAGGTCTCCAAATATTGTCCTTTGTGGCAGAGATTAGCTAGGTGTTCACCTCACTCTTTATTACCTCTCCTTCCTGGGCCCCCAGCTAGACGACATATTTCAGCCCTGGCAGTTAGGTGGGGATTGAAATTCAGCCAAAGGAATGTGGGAGGAATTGAGGTGAGCCACTTCTAGGCCTGACCCATAAAAGCCTCCCATGTTGACACTCCATCCACTTTCTCCAGCCACCCTCTGAATGGAGAACATTCTGAGAGCCCAGAGAGTGTGGGGCCCCCGGATGGAAGGAGCTCAGGTCCTTGAATGACCGGCGAAAGGCCACGTGTCCAAAAACAAGCATGTTGGACAGGGATATAAACCAAAAATGAACTCGTGTTGTGCTAACTCCCTGAGAATTTGGGGTTAATCTGTTAAAACAGCTCACATTCCCTTAATTAGTAAACTTGGCCAAAAGAAAAGTAATGCCCCTTAGCAAGACACTGTCAAGTTCAGAAAGAAATTCAATGCTGCTCCTTTAGCAAGGATTCTGGGGAATGAGGTGAATTACTGGGTTTGCTTGTTTGCGTCCACATGACACACAGGATTCCAGGTGAAGATGACCGTGTTCCTCTGATGAGGTCAAATCTCAACCCACAGTCGTCCCAGCTTCTAATTGACTGTCTGCGAAGTCCACAGGACCTGCTCCTGTTTGCTTTGGAGAGGAAATGGGTTTTAGGGAGTATGTCTGTGTGTTCAGGAGATAGTCATAAAAAGAAACTCTACTGGCCTGCTTCCCACCATGATTGCTCCCTGCAGTAGGTGATGTCATCTGCTGGAATGACTTTTCAGAAGCTGCTAAAATGTGTCTGTGAACTCCTAACACAGAGTCTGCGGTGGTCGCTGTCAATCAATCATGTGCCCTCTTGCAAGGGGACTTGTACTGTTGTTTACCTTTGATGGTTCATCTACTCTTAGTCCATTAAAAAGGGATGGGGGGAAGATGTAAGTGGAATGGTATTAAACGAAGAGGCTGTTGCTATCCTGAAAATCATTTTAGAACCTTCTCTACTGCTTGTTCTTCTAGTAGTCTGTAATATACAGCAAAGACAATGGATGCTCTACCTGTTGTCTCACACCCTCTCTCTCATTTCTTTCTTGTTTTTTTTTCCATTAAGACTCATTTTTAAATAAGTGTATTAACTGTGACATCAGCTACATTTTGTATCACTTTTCAGGCCCATTTTCATTATGGATTGCTCCCACATTCTCAGATATATGATATGCCAAGCATAGCACCCAGGGGCTCAGGAAAGATGTGAGTCGCAAAACTCAGACCATGGCAGGACACAGCTTAGGGCAATCAAACTTAAAGATCTCTCTGGAGACAAGCTAAGGTTTCCCCCTCAGGTAATTTGAAAACAGCAACAGGCCAAAAGTAGCAAAAAGTCAAGTATTCAGATCCAACCTCCAACCCACCCCAGCCTAACTCCTCATCATGCCCCCTTTAGGGAGAAAAGAGGGTCTCCAAGGGGCCAGGTGCATTGAAACAGAGTATTGCTCTGTCACCTGGGCTGGAGTGCCATAGTGTCAGCCCTAGCTCCCAGCAACCTCAAACTCCTTGGCTCAAGGGATTATCCTGCCTCGGCTTCCCAAGTAGCTGGGACTACAGGCATTCGCTACCATGCCCAGCTAATTTTTTCTATTTTATGCAGAGACAGGGTCTCACTCTTGCTCAAGCTGGTCTTAAACTCCTGAACTCCCACCTCAGCCTCCCAGAGTGCTAGGATTATAGGTGTGAGCCACTGCGCCCGGCCTGGCGTACCTGTTTTAATAAATGAATTTATTTAGCAGACATTAACTTCCCTCCTACCAAATGCCAGGTACCTGTACAGTCCTACTCCTGAGCTAACTGAAAGAAATGACACTGAAAACACCGTTGTTGTTGTTGTTGTTGTTTGTAGTGTTTTGTAGTGCCAATTGTAATATTTCTGGTCCATTCAAAGTTAAAAAGTCTTTAAAAACTTTTAACTTTCAAAGATGGCCTAGGAATCTCATCATTATTCATTGCATTGTGTCTCAGAGAAAATTGTGAGTTCCAAACAACAGCCTTTTTTTTGTTGTTGTTTGTAATTTCTTCTCCACCCCTTCTTCCAAAAAGGATTTTAGGTAGTTAGTTGAAAATAAATAGGAGAACTCAAAAACCATTTTAACAAAGGGCAGAGCACACTATAACAGGGATACGCTATTACAATTGGGCTCTGAATGAGTTAATCGAGCGATATTATTTTCAAGTTCCTACTAGATGTCAGGTTTATGGCAGGGAAAGAGATAACAAAAGTCCCAGCTCTCCTGAAGCTTATACTCTGGCATGTCTTTGTCACAGCAGGGGTGGTGGCAGAAGGATTCAAACAGTAAACAAGGAACACACATAATACCAAAATCATTCCAGACAGGCCAGTGCAAGCTGTGATCAGTATTGTGGGTTCAACAGTATCCCCAAAGCTGCGCGTCCACCTGGGACCTCAAAATGTGGCCTTCTTTGGAATTAGGGGTTTTGTAGATCTAATTAGCTAAGATGAGGTCATCCTGGAGAGGGTGGCCCTGAATCCAATGACTGTATCCGTCTAAGAAGGCCACGTGAACACATGGAGACACCAAGGAGACACACGCAGAGGGAAGACAGCCGTGTGAAGATGGAGACAGACATCAGAGGGATGCAACTACAAGCCAAGGAACGTCAAGGATTGCCAGCAACCATCAGGAGCCCAGAGGAGGCAAGAAAGGAGCCTTCCCTGGAGCCTGCAGGGGGAGCATGGCCCTGCTAACATCTTGACTGAAGACTTCTATCCTCCAGAACTGTGAGACAATACATCCCTCTCATTCTAAGCCACCCGCTTTGTGGTGCTTGGTTATAGCAGCCTTAGCAAACTAACATAGTAAGTTAGAGTAACCAGAACAAAGTTAGTTACTATTATTAGACCGAATGGATAAGTCACCTTTCTTAAGAAGTGATACAAAAGCTGATGACTGCTTAGTACTAACTTTCCCTCTGAACTCCCTAGCAGAAAAGGTGAAAATGAGCCATGGTGTGTTTCCTCTCTATTAAAAGCAAGAGCACATGCTCATTAGAGGACACAAACATTTTAGTAATTACCTACAAGCAAATTTGGGGACTAGAACCTGCTTTCAGGTGAGTGATTCCTCATCATAAAGGCCAATCTTGCTCTCTTTCTTCCCAAAAGCTAATATTGAAAAAGCTAAGTCACCCAGTTAGTTATAGTGCCTCCCTCTTGTCCTGGGACTGGGGTTGTGTTTAGAGACAACAGGATTTGATAAAGCAGACTGGAGTTGCAGTCCTGTTTCCCCTGACCCTGGCATTCCACTCTGCTCCTAGCCATTACAAAATGAAACCAACTGTGCTTTGTCCACAGTTTATTTTGCATGGCCCTTTTTAGGTAATGCATGTCATTTCCCACTCTTAAGAGTTAAATGATTCAGTCCAGAAAATAGTATATGATATAAATTATGGAAAAAAAAGCTGAAATGGCATTTTGCTGCCTGGAGAAAAATTACAGCATTCAGTCATAAGGCCATTAGCAGAGAGAAAGAGAAATTAAAAGACCAGAGCAGAGCAAACAAGATGGGTACTGAGACCAGATCTTATGGGATGGAGAGTCAATGAGGTATGGAGAGACATGGGAAAGTGGAATTATGATTATGCTCTAAACCATGGTGTTGATTAAATATCACTCTTTAAAAAATGCCAGCTAAAGAACATTCAGTGAACTTTCCAATGTGTGTGGCATTCATTCAGAATTAAGGTGACATAGCTAGTTCCATCTCTGCATTCCACAGATCTAAAGCTTGGGAATAGAAAAAGCATTAAACAAAAACCTTACTTCTTCTTCACCCCAACCTTTTTGGTAGATTAGAGATGTTTTTCAAATAGAAGCCCACAGAGCCCTAGTAAACCAGGTCACAGGCTCAGCCCTGCTTCAAAAGAGCAGTTTATTTTATCTCTTTCATGTATAGATGATCTGCATGTGAGTTCAGTTTTTAAAGAAATTCCCACTGTTTTGTGGGGGGGATTTTCTTCTTCTTTTTTTTTTTTTTAATAAAAACCCACTTTCCTTTGTTGTTTATACAAAAAAAAATCAATAAAGCTGTAAGAACTTGGACTTTATGGCCTGGGACTAAACCTTGAGGAAGGGTCATCATTTTATTTTGTAGAAAAGACCAGCTTCAAATGGACTTTAAAATCTGCTATAGCTTGGGCGGAAGATTGCCTATAGCAAGATCAGGGAGACTCCATTGGCCAGCTGCTCAGAGACTTCAAAGAGGTCATTTACCTTGTGGAATTCACCATGGCTCACCTCTGGCACCTGCCTTTGAAGTCTCAGAATGTGGATTTTGTCAGCACAGCAAGAGTGTATCTGATGACCCAGGGTCTGACTCACCTTAACCCAGTCTGAGAGAGGCTGATGTCAAAGTCAAAGGCTAAGCGATTTGTTCATACGATGAGAAATAAAAATGTCACATGAACTAGAGCTCTCAAACAGATATGACTACAGCCTTCTCTGCCTGGAGACAGATCTACATGAAATGCCAAAGGGGACACCAAAGGGGAAAGATGGAGGAACAATCTCTTGTATTGAATGATGCAGGAAAGTAAATGATCAAGCGTGTTCGCTTTTTGCTGCCAATGTCCACGATCCCTGCATCCCAGCCCTCTGGTGAGCAAGATTTCAGCCCAAGGCAACCCGAGATAATTTCAGCCGTCCAGTCCCACCTCCTCAGTGTTGCTAGAGTAGGCAGAGAAAATTGGAAAGTGTCCGTTCTGGCTGGTGAAGACCCCAGGGCTGCCTCTGACAGCTAGGGCTCATCAGATATGATTGGCTCTGAGTGAAACAGACTTCTTCTAAAGTGACTGTCCCATCTCGATCAAGCAAAAGCAACTACTTTTAGTAGGGGGATCGAGGGCATTAACTTATTTTACCCCTTGGCCATGGAGGCTGTACCTGCAGCTGCAGAGGAAGCTGATCACCTTTATGTATGTAAATACTGCAGCAAGCATTCTTATTACTCCAAACTTCAAATCCTCCCCACCAGTACATGTTCCAAGCAGCCACCCTGCCCTTAGCAGTTCCTGCATCTTATTAAAGGGAACATTCTCTTATAATCAATTAGATTCATTGCCATGAATATTTAATTTCTGCCAAGCCATAATTTATATTACCACTTCAGAGAATCTGTTTGAGAACACTGGGCCTACAATCATCAGTGGGTGCACTCATACGCTTTTTAGACACTTTTTTCTAGGCTTATCTAACTCCCTTCTGCTCACACAATCTCTTTCCCAACTTGGTACGGTACAATTAGGTCTCTCCTTAAGAAATTACAATGGCATGCCTCCCTTGTGTCTCTGAGAATAAATTCAGATCACCTTATATAGAGTTTTGTGTATCCTCAAAACCTTCACAGTTAGAGGTGGAATCTAATTTAATCTTACACCCTAGCAATCAAAGCAATAGTGTGTGTAGGTTTTACTCATTTGACTCTCAGAGAGCAACCCCATTTCTCTGGGCGCTGCCTTTTGGGTTGGGTCTCACTGCTAACCTTGTGTCACGCCATCAGTATTGATACCCTTGGTGGGGTCTTGGCCAGTTGTCCAGCTACTGTGTCTCAGCTTCCAACCCACCCTGCCCTGTTCCACCTGTGCTACAGAGACTGGACTCTGCAAATGCATTCCTGCCTGGTCCTCTGGCTTCCTGGTAGCCTTTACCCATAGGGGACTTTGAGAGGAGACCAGCAGTGAAGCAGGTCCCTGCTCCTTCCTTGCTTCTTCCTGTTTGCTGACCTGCCCTCCCATTTAAAATGGAAGCCACTCTCAGACATATGTAATTTGGCTAACTGAAAGCAGCAGCTTTTATTATTTTTTTCCAGTCGCCTTAAATTTTCTCGGTTTTGTAGAAAGCACCAACATTTGGGATGCTCAGCAGACCTGGAGCCAGAGTTTATGGGATCCAGGGCAGATGTTGGAAAACTACAGGAGGGCCAAATCCAGCCTGCTACTTGATTTTGGAAATAAAGTTTTATTGGAACACAAGCAGCCTTATCCATTCTGTGTCATCTATGGCTGCTTTCACACAAGGGTGGAGTTGAGTAGTTGTGATGGAGCCCATATGGCCCACAAAACCTAAAATATTCACTGTCTGGCCTTTATTGGAAGAAGAGTTTGCCATCTGTGATGTAGAGGGCAAAAACCCTCTCTGCTACCTTCACAAAGGTACCTAATCCCTTTCCCATCCTCTCTGGCTCTCACAGAACACCTGTAATTAAACCAAACCAAGACCAAATGGAGAGCTACACAATCGGGATGAGGAGGAGGTAAAAAGCCCTGTATTTTACCCAAGGAAAAGTCAGCAAGAGGTTATTAACGGCAATGATGATTCCATAAGGACAAAGGAGAAAGAGTGACTTTTTGATCTTTCAAAGGCCATCGTCATCTCACTCAGAGAGGGCTTTCACAGCCAAGTATTACACAAGCACTTTCATCATCTCCCAAATATGCAGCTCCATTTCCAAGCATCTAGCAGCTCTTTCTTTTTTTGTAGGTGGAGAGAAAGTTGAAACCCTCCTCACTAAAGCCCTCTCATTTCCCAGAAGCAGATGAAAATCAATTTATCATCACTTAAAAAAAAAAACAAACAAACCTGACGGCATATACAGTTTGGGGCCAGCCCATGAGTAGAGAAGGACTCAGAGAAAGCAGAACATATGGTATCTACCTGGAGGAGCCTGGAATCCATAAAGAAAAGCAAGAATAGTTTGATTCTCTCTTTCAAAATTTCATATAAAACAAAGAATGCTGGGGGAACAAAAAAAGATATACACACCTGAAAGGGGGAACTGCAAAGTGCATAAAAGTAGGGCTCATTCATTCATTTGGCAAAATATTCATTAGCTTTGAAGATAAAAAAGATGAAATATACATATATGTGTATGTATATATGTACACACTCTGTCCTCAAGAAGTTACCAATCTAGCATGGAGGTGACAAATTATTAGACAAAATCATTACAGTATCATGGGATTAGTGCTATAAAAAGTACAGACCTTTTTGGACACACGGAAGTAAACAACTGATGTGGTTTGGAGGTTTGGTCCCTCCAAATCTCATGTTGAAATTTCATCCCCAGTGTCGAATGTTGGGCCTGGTGGGAGGTGTTTGGGTCACAGGGGCAGATCCCTCATGAGCAGCTTGGTGCCCTCCCCACGATAATGAGAGGATTCTCCTGTATCAGTACATGTGATTGCTGATTGCTTAAAAGTGCCTGGCACCATCTCCTCCCTCTCTTGCTCCCATTTTTGCCATGCGACTCACCTGCTCCTCCTTCACCTTCTGCCTCGATTGGAAGCTCCCTGCAGCCCTCACCAGAAGCAGATGCAGGAGTGATGCTTGCACAGTCTGCAGAACTGTAAGCTAAATAGACCTCTTTCCTTTATAAACTACTCTGCCTCAGGTATTTTCTTTATAGCAATGCAAAATGGACAAATACAATAGCTATCCTAGAAGGACTGGGAAGGATTTTCAGAAAAAAAAAATATTGAAGCCATGTTAAAGATATCTAGGAGTTTGCCGGGGAAAGCCCAGTCTAGGAAGAGGGAAAATAATCACTATTTTCAGGATGCTTTTTCACTCGCCACTGATAAGCCACAGCCTTTCTGGGGGACCAGGCAATGGAAGAAGGTCCAAGAGCTGCAGGACTCGCTGTTTGAGCTGTGTGGTGACAGAAGGAGACCAGGGTTTCGGAAAGTCATTCTGGATTCTGGTGGCAAGTGCAGGGTAGCTTGGCAGTGTTGGTGAGGGAGACAGAGGCTTATCACGTAAGAAGCTATTGCCCCAGATGAGAACCAAAACCAAGGACTCCACAGACGGGACAGGAAGGAGTCAAGTTACAGGGAACTTTTAGGACATGATCCCAGACTGGGTGTGGAAAGTATGGGTAAGAGTCCGAGAAGACGACTCAGATTCCCAGTTTGAGTGTGGAAGGGAAATGTTGCCACCCATGAAGATGGTTAATTACAACAGGAAGAGAGTGTAGAGGAGAAAAACAAGTTTTATTTTGAACAGATCATGCTTATAGAGTCTATGTGAAATTCACATGGAAGTATCTAAGGCCATTTAATTTCTATGCCCAATAAGGCCGCAATGCACACACCAAACTCACATCACTCCCCTGAGTTACAGGGGTATCTAACAACCTATCATCTGAAACAGGGAAATTTAATGAACAATAGAGCTGGTCTTTCAATCCAGGTGTATCTATGCAAGCCAACGATTTGAAATTGAGCCATACTGGAAAACATTTTACAGTTTTCAGACTTATTTGGGATATTATTTTCTAGGTGATATCCCCAGCCAACTTTTTAGATCTCAGTTGGCTTGAACTGGATATTAAGCCAATTTACAACAAATCCATCACACTCTCCGGCATCTCAGGGTTTCAAAGGATAAGAATTAGAAGACACAGCCAGTTACCTGACAACATGTGATGTGAATGTCATGCAGATTAACAGAGAACCCCTTTGCCAAGTTTTAATGAATTTATAAGAAGGTAGCTCTAGAAAAAACATGGCGGAGTAGGGGTGCCCTCCTGGCTCTCTGCTCCCAGAGCGAAAAGTGAAGAAAGCGGATAGCCACACGCGAGCGAGCCGCACTTCCACGGGACCAGCTTCGCAAGCCTGCAGACATCCACCGGGAATCGGAGGGATATGACCATTTACAGCCTAAAGCAAAGATGAATCGATTATTCTTCCGTAAAAATCGGGGATTCAGAGACACACAGCAGGGAGGGAGCGAGGCGCGGTTTAAGCCGCTGCCGGCTGGCCGTGGCGCCAGCCCTACCTGGCGCTGAGCAACACCCCCTCCCGCACCGAGCTCCACTCCCACGTAGGCCGGGAGGTACCTGAAGTTGGTGAGAAGTGGCAGCGCGGGACAAAGCCGTGTGGAGAGGAGACTAGAGAGGGAACACTGAGCTCTCCAGAGCACACGGCAGCGACAGTTTAAGGAGGGGGAGGGTCCGAGCCCGGCAACCCCTCTCCGCGCAGCAGGACCCAGAGCCCGCTCGGGCATCTCCCTGCAGAACACTCCCAGGTCAAGGTGAAGGGGAGTCTACACAGAAGGAGGCTTTGACTTTGGATATAGAGGAGGTTTGGGACAGCACTGAGAGGCCAGAGTGCGCTAAGTTAGACTCCTTGATCCATTAGGACCCCCCTCCCTCTGCCCCTCCGGCACCGCTCCCGCCCCCGCACCGCTCCGCCTCCGCATTCCAGCGCTGACTTGGCATCCCAGCGCTGACCTGGGCTCGGGGATTGGAGGGCAGGCGCAGAGAGAGCGCTGGTACGCGCCCCTGCTCCACCAATTTGATATTGGACGGTCACTTGCTGCACAAGTGGCACTGACTCTGAACTCAGAGAGTGGACCCTGCCTGGACGGGGCAGTACTACAGGGGAGGTTGCCCTTGGTAGATTTAAGGCAGAGAAACATTGTCTTCTACGCTCTCCTGCGACCCGGAGCCCCGCCCTGGACTCCAAAGTCTCTGTCCCAGCCTTGGGGGCGGAGCTGAGATAGAAACTGTTCTCATTCCTGCCGCTTATCTCCACC